>JAOXYD010215544.1:0-19661 GCA_028565735.1 Pinacopodium congolense
TCTTGAAATTAAAGCCCATTGACTAGATTTAAAGCATAACCAAACTTTAAACTAAGTTTAATAGAGAAAAGGCATAATTCTTAACCATAGCTTTATCTTGAATTCATAAAGGAACTTTAATCTAGCCTTTAAAATTGTTTAAAGTAAAATTAATTCATTAATCGCTTCATCCTTAGCTAGATTCCTCATTTTGATAATTTTCAGTAATTTAGAAATCATTTTATAATTCAAAATATCAAGGTTTGAAGCATAGTAGGATAGTTTAGTAGTTTTTCATCTTTTGAATCATTTAATTTGGAACTTCCTAGATATTTGTAATCTAATTTATCTAGTACTTAACTAATAACAAGTTCCTCGTGGGTTTGACATAAATGTCTTAAATATACTCCATTATATTACTTGTTCGATAGGTACACTTGCCTTTTGCAATGTTGGTTTTCAAAGTAAAATTATTAAAAGCACTCCATATTTCCTAATCACTCAACTAACGAACATCACCAAAAAAATATAAGGTTGAATATATGAAATCATTTGAAGTAATGGATTTTATTGGTGTTTATTCTTGCGATTTTAGGCCAAACATGGTAATCAAGATTTTTTATCATGGTATTTTAAAAGTCATGAGTGGTGTTCCTTGAAAGGTAGAGATCAAAATTTTAACAATAATTTTAATAATTTAGAAACCCTTCATAAGTTGGCCTATTCTGATTTAAAAGATGATGAAAGGAAGATGTTAGATTATGGGCTAAGGAAGAGATTAAAAATCCTCTAACCTTTAAGCCCAGCTAAAAGACCTTAAAGAAACACTTGTTGGGAGGCGACCCAATCTTAGAAGTAGGATTTAATGTACTTTGGTGTATTTTATTTTGTTTGGTGTGTTTTTCTTTTGTTTCCTTTTAGTGCTTCTTACCATTATTTGATCATATTTACGTATGGAACACAGTTGCTTTCTATTTGGTTTCTGGTGCTTTGATGTTCCTTTTGTGGATTTGCAGGTATTATTTCAATGAACAAGTTTCAAGTTCACCATGTTAGATATTCAACCCATTATTATTTTATTTGGGTGCTTTCTTTCCTTTTTTCTCATATATTTATGTTGTATTGTTGTTTTATGAATATTAGGGACAATTTTCAATTTAAGTGTGGGGGAGGGATAGATTGATTTAAGTTGTTATCACACTTAATGCTTATCTTATCCTAAATCATGTCAATTTATAACTTTTTGAAAATAATTTATAATTTGTGAAATTTGTTTCAATTTCGATCCATATTATTGGAAAATTTTCCTTTTTTTTTCATTTATTATTTCCCTTTTATATGTTATATAATTGGTTAAGGATATTAAAGATCAAATAGTTTTAAATTGATTCATATTTTGGATAATGATATCTTATAGTCATGATGAAATTCCATGTTTAGAATACATAGTTCTAAAGTAAAATATGCTTTATTTTAAACTATATCTTCATCTTGTTTAATTAATTAAAATGGAAAAAATTAAAAAAAGAAAAGGAAAAAAGAAATTAAATGTAAATAAGTGAGCTTTTTTTATTCACTCTGCTAACTTTAAACTAATTAGTTACAGTTTATGAGTGGAGTTAATAGCCAGTTGATGTGATGTGACTCAATCGAGTAACTGGTGATTTTCTTGACAAAATGTTAATTTTCGTGTAAAAGGATTGAGTGGCATCTCAACCAAGCTTCAAAATGCTCACAACTTTTGGTTTATTTTTTGTTTTAAATGATGTTTGATTGTTTTAGAAGATCATGCATCTTTCTTTAGTACTATTCATTTAACGTGTGAAATTGAAATTATGGTCTAGATTGAGTTTTAAGAAATATGAAGTAATTTTAAGATCTTTGAGACTTGTTATGCTTAATTGGCTATATAACATGTTTTAGGTTCATTATGCTTGAAAACATAAGGAAATATTTCCAATGGCTATTTTTGATACATTGAGTAAGTTTTCCTATGTTTATATGTCATTTCGAACTTGATGATGGATTGATTTGCTTAGGATAAGAAAATGTTTAAGTGTGGGGAGTTTTTATTGCATCTTCATGTAATTTTGATTATGATTTGCTCTAAATTGATGCTATATTGTTTGATTTATGCTTGGAATTGTTTGATTTGTAGATTGGATCTTAAAAGTGAAAGAATATGAAAAATATAGTAGAAAATCCTGAAAAAAGGAGTAAAATAGGGCACCTATCACCCCTCCATTTTACACCTATCACCCCCTCTCGGTTTACACTTATCATCCCTTGTTTTACTATGTAAAACCCCTGTTTTGCTTCATTTAAAGATTTAAATAGGGGGTGGGGGTGTGTTAAATGGTGCGCTTCCAAGTTCTCTTTAAGTACCTGTCGAGCTTATTACAGCTAGATCTTTTTCTCCACTTGCTGCAAATTCCTCTCACTTGTACCAACTTAATCCAGACATGTATATTGAGCTCTAGAGATCATTTTCGCATTAATTAGCAACATATTGAGAGGAGAAAAATTAGATTTAGTCTTAGTTTTCTCTTTTCTTCTTTTGGGTTAGGTTTTTCTTTCCATTTCTTTTTCCAGACCTTGTATTTATTATTTTAAAGTTGTTTTAAGGATTCTAAAGGGTTTATACATGTGATTGGAGGCTGTATATCATTTTATATCATCATTTGGTGCTATCTAAATGTTGAATCTTAATCTTATTTGGAGGTAAGGACATGTTCTTAGGTTGATTGAATGAGTTCTAAACACATTATTGGATGGTAATCTTTGTTTATTTGTGTTCTTAATGGTTATTTTGAGTTGGGCACTTACATAAGATTAAAGATGATTAAGGATCCAATAGTTACGCGCTTTAATCATTAGAAAAATCAATAAACAACATGATTTTAATCAATACATGACCATTGGTTGGTTAGTCACGTGGGTACTAATCTTGAATATGGAATTTAAGGTTAGAACTTCTTAAGCTTTAATTATAATACCTATTAATTGATGAAATAACCAAAGATCAATATAGGATGGTTAGGGATAAGGTATTGTCTTAACCATAGCAATGCCTTGATTTAGTGAAGACCTAGATTATGCATTCCAAGCATTTCCATAAATCAGTTAATTCATTTAAGGCCTAATCCTTAGCTAATTCAATTAATTTGGTAATCCTTAAGCAATTTGAATTTCATTGCAAATTTTGAAGTTTTTAGGTTAATTTAGGAAGCTAACCTTTAATTTTAAGCAATCTTGAGCCTCTCTCGATAATTATAATCTGCTAATAGTCACACTTTCCCTGTGGGTTCGACATTCCAGAGTTATAAAAATATTCCATTATATTATTTGTTGACCAGTATGCTGCCATATTATTAGTTTTCAATTGAATTTAAGTTTAATGTTAAGTGATTGAATTATCTGAGATGTGCAACAGACAAACTAAATGGAAAACAAGAACAACAATAACAAAAAATAACATACCAAACAAACAAGAAATGTAAAACAACATAATATACACAATATTTACATCTTAGAGTAATTAACATCGATATACATTCCTAATATCATAACCTATTATCCCCGGCAATGACACCAAAAAATTGTTGCTTGTTGGTTTAATACTCAATAAGCTCATATAATTTAATCAATTAATATTCGACCTAATTCAATTCAAAACCAACAATACGGTGGTGTACCAAGCAACAAGTAATATAATAAAGTATTTTTATGACTTCGAGTTTCGAATCTACAGGGATTAGGGTGACTACTAAGGCAATCGAATTACAATTATCTAGGAAACTCAAGGTTGCTTAAATAAAAGTTTTATAATTGCTAAATTAACTGAAAACAACTAAGCTAATCTAAAAGCTTCCAAACAATGCCATTGAATTCCATATTGACTTAAGAATACCAAATTGATTTACTAGCTAAGGCTTAGGTCTTTAATAACTTAATTGAGTTATGGAATAGATTGGAATGCCTAATCTAGGGTCTTCACTAACTCAAAAAATTTCTATTTTTAATTTAATGTCTTATATTTAACCATTATAAATTAAATTTTAGTTATTCATTGAATTAATAGGCGTTAGGCTTAAAGTTCAAGAATTTCTAATCTTAAATTTCATATTCAAGATTAGTACCCTTATGATTAACCAAAGTACATTTCTCATTCCAATGATTAAAGTAGATTTCTCAGATCTTTAATCATCTTTAATCTCATATTAAATGATCAAGTCAAGATAAGCTTTAAGATCTCAAATAAACAAAGATTAACATCCAAATATGTATTTGGAACTCAACTAAAACATTCTAGATCCTGTCCTTTGCATAAAATCAATTTAAAACATCATAAATAAACAAGAAATTGCATATTCATCAATAATAACACATGTTCTTGACATATATGAACAAAGAAAATGAAATAAGTGAAAGAACTATTTAGATTTCACCAAATATTGTTCCAAAATGATTGACAACCTTCAATCAACTTAATAAACTCCTGGAATCATTAACATTAACTTGAAGTTACAAAAATCAAGGTTTAAAATTATAACACAAAAGAAACCTAACTAGAGAAAGAAATTTTAAGCTAAATATAGATTTTGGCGACCTAAGTTTGATCTAAAATCCACGAATTTAGGTTCTCTAGCTTTATATATTTCTTAGCTACAAGTAGGAAACAAGTGGACAAGTTATATCCGATCAGAGTTAAAGAACTAACCAGAACTGTCTTAATTACTATTTAAATGGGGTTTGAAAAACAGTTCAACGCTGTCATTTGACTACTTGCTTTTGACTCATGATTATGACTTAAATGTTAGTCTGCAAGCGTTAAATGTAGGTAGGATATAGACCCACGTTTTGCTCCTGTTAAACTACTTTTTTAATATTTTATTTGATTTCCACTTTAATTAGATGTTAATATGAAAATTAGACATTTCAAGACATAAATCAAACATTTTAACATCAAAATAATGGTAAATCATCATCAAAATATCAAGGAAAATCATATGAAATGAACCCCTATCATCTAACACAAATTCCCTAGTTCAATCTCTCAATCTATTACATGGTATAAGTATAACAAATATCATAAACATTAGTTCATTGAATCAATAGAGAAGTTTAATAAAATAGTTTAAAAAGTAATCCCTACAAGAAGTTTATGTACTCATAATGTCAATGAGTTCCCCATAAATCAAATTGTCCAGACAAAACGATAGAAAAGGAGAGAAAAAATAAAACTAGACGAGTTAGAGAATCTTCCCCTTCTACTCTTAATTCTGGAAAATCTAGAAAATGGGCATCTCTTGATGTTTTCCAATGTTGAAGTTGTTTCCCCATTTGGATAGCCAACATAACCTCTTTCTTTCCTTCTTGGGTAAGTTTCCTCATGATTGGTGATGGCTCCTAGGGTTTCTAATTTTTATATATGTCTAAATAATCTCCAGCTCATAAAAAACTTCATAAATTCCTCATTGCTTTCATCTAGAGTAAGTCATGATCATGAATTAAGTCACAATCATGAGTTTCATGTCTTGAAAAGTCTCTATCATGATCATAACTTAAGTCATGATTTTAATTTGTAAGTTTGCCTTAATTCTCCATCTTTTCTCCCTTGACAGCTTTTCCAACTTTTTACTATTCTTGATATTTTTTCTATAACTTCTTATCTACTCGTCCATTAGCCATAAATCTTTGTTTAGAACTCATTAACTTGATGTTCATGCTTTATAATGGATTTCAAAAAAATTTGAGCTCCATAAGTGCACATAATATCTCCCTAAAGTCTCTTACACTAAAGCTGGTGCTTGGTGCTTGTGTAAGTTTCTTTTTCTCTTCTTTTAATGAACTTTTTAAGGAATGTCCCATGTCATTGATTTTTGGTATGGGAATTCATAACTTGATGCTCTAACTCCTCAAATTGATTCCCCATCTGTCTAAGTCCAAAAGGGTATTAAAATGTTCGTTGAAGTCTTACGTAAAAGGAAAAATTATTTACAATAACATAACCAACATCTTATTCAAGAATTATTCAAATATATACCCAAATCATATGGAATGACCTCTTACGCTTAAGATAATCATTATGAAATCATGCCCAAAAGATGAATAATTAAGGTGCTATCATATATTCTCTTTAAAAGTGGTTTAGGTGATTAGTTTAACATTTTTAAAAACACTCAATTCACCCCTAAATGTCATTATGGCTTTCAACTAGTATCAGAGCTAGTATCACACTATGCATAAAATTTTCTAAAAAAAATTGAGTAAAAGTCTAAATATGGAACATTTGATAATATTAACTAGTCAAGAGAGGAAACATTTTAGTAGGGCACCATTCTTTAATGAATAAGATCATTCGCATTAAAAATAAGAATGAAAATTTTTTTCGTATGGCTAAAAATATAGATCTATACAATATAGTTAGCAGTGGGTTATACATTCCCACAAAGATAGTATGAGATAAAAAACTGCCCAAGGTAAGAAATAATGTTGTACATGTTTTATTTTGTGTACTAGGTAAGAATGAGTTTAACAGGGTATCAATATGTGAAATAAATCATGAAATATGGCACACAATAGCATGTATATTAGTTTCATTGGCATCAGAAGGGTTAGGTATGTCTTATAATAATGTGAAATTGGTGGGAAAAAACCTTAGGTCATTACTAAAGTCTTAAGAGCCAAAGGTGATCATTATTTAAGAAGTGAAGGATTTAAGCATTTTTCCATTTTCAAGAACATGTAGGATCCCTCCTCACATATAAGATGTGGTTTAAAGAAATAAAGGAAGAGTAAAATGTGATCAACAAGAAGAATTTGGTTTTTATGGCCATAAGAGAGGCATCAAGTTAAGAAGAGACATTTTCAAGTGGAATTAAAGATGAAGATATTGCCCTCCTTACAAAAATATTCAAAATTGTTTTTAAAGAAGGCTTCTCAAGAAGAAAAGAGCAAGGTAAGAATGGGTTTAAAAGAAAGTATTTTAACATTAAAAATTTTGAATATAGAAAAACAAGAAATATGAAGTCCCAATATCCTCTTCTCATAGAGAATGAGAAGAGTGAAAGAAATAGTAAGAAGGTTAAGAAGGGGAATAAGAAGAATAAGGCATTAAAGGCTATAACATGGGATGATATATGCAACTTCATGAGTGAAGATTTTGAATAGGTAGTAGCTAACATGTGCTTTATGGCTTTGGATGATGAGATACCCTCTAGCTCTCACTCTTAAGATGGCGATAACGATGATATAGAAGATGAATTGACTTATGATGAGTTTCTTGAATGCTTGGAAGCAATGACATTCAAAAGGAAGATGATATCTTCTAAATACAAGCAAAATTTGAAATTATTTAATGATTTCAAGTTAGAAATGATAGGTTAAAGAAAGAAACATATGACATTGTAGAATCTAAGAGTGTGAATGTTATTACTTAAAATGATGATAGGTAGAAGTTAATAAATGAAAATGATTCTTTAAAGAAGGAAGTAAAAGCCATCAAAGAATCCTTACATCTCAATAAAAATAATATTTATAGATAAAGGAGAGATTAAAGTCTTAAAAGATGTAAGTGATTAAATTAAAATTAATAAAGACTCATTACTCTTAATTATGAAATTTTATATATTTTTCTTTATCCATTATAAATAATTAATTAAATAAAGTTTCTATGCGTGAATCAATTAATGAGATCTAGTGTACACTAGAGGTTATTCATGAAGGCACTAGTCAAGTTAAGGAAACAAAGAGTATGTTTTCTAAAGAAAAATGGCTCACACATGTTTTTACAGCTAATGAACATAATTTGCCTTCTTGTTTAAACACTTATAAATATGAGAATGAGGTACCCCGTTATTTAAAATTTTCTAATAATAATGATGAGTATAGAGATGATTGTTATGATCTTTCCTATTATGAGTTATTTGAATGCTTAGAAGGCATGCCGTTAGGAAAGAAAAAACTAGAAGGCATGCCCTTGGAAAAGAAGAATCTATGTCCCAAGTATAAGGAAATCTTGAAACTTTATGAGCATAATTCAGTACATGAGAAAGAAGCTAAGGCATTATAAAAGAGATCCATGCATTCAACGAATCATCATCAAAATTCACTCAAGGGAAAGGAAAATTGAACAATATGCTATAAGCCTAAAAGAGTTTAAATGATGGGCATGGAATTGATATTATTCACATGGAATAGATATTACTCGTGGGAGTATATCTAATGCCAAATTAATTTTTGTGATGGGAAAGAATTTACATGATGAAACTATGCCTAAATATTTGTAAGCCATATGGCATCCAAGAAAAAGGAGGGGTGAATTTGATTTTTTTAAAAGATCTAATCTAACAACTTAAGCCACCAAAATCAATTCCATCTATATGTAATCCTTAAACCTATGTTCAATCTATATGTTATGCCAATACTTATGCCAAATAAACCAAGTTAAAAAAATTATAAATTAAGAAAAATAAGTACAATATTAAAATAATAGTGAAATAAGGACACAAAAAATTTACAACGGTTTGGCTAATCCACTTTAACTTACAACCTCTCCTAACACGCTTGATGGAATTCTTACTAACACAAATCTTCTTTAGGGTGAAGAGGAACCCTTTCATATTCTTTTTTCTACAAAAGTCATGAAGAGCAACCTTGCACTCTTACTTTAAGTTGAAGAGTAACCCAAACACAATCTTTGTTAAAGTAGGTGAAGAGGAACCTAATACAAATCTTCAATTCTAAAGGTGGAGAGGAAGCCAAACTTTCAATTTTCAATATAATGATATACAATTCAACTTGCTATCTTGATCAAATCTAATGTAAAAAGGGGCTAAAAATACAACTAATGTAAATTCAACACTTAACACTTTCTCTAATGCTCATTTAACAAAATAAATAATAAAAATATCATTTAAGGTAAATTTAATCACCAGGAATGTACCAAGATCATCCTAAGACTTTTTAACAAATCATTTTCAAGTTAAGCCTACACCACAATTAACAACGCGATAAAGACTAAAACCCTAAAAAACACACTTTTAATGGTGTTTCATTTAAAGTTAAAAGATGAAATGTTTTCAATGCTTTTGGGAATGAAAAATAAGAATGATAATTCTCTTAAGCTTAAAAAATCATAATTAAATAATTGAAATAAAGAAAAACCAAAAATGATTCTTGAAAAATTAAGAATGAAAAACGGAAACTCAAGAACATACAAAACTTGATGTAGATCACTTTCAATGCTTAATATTCTCTCAAAATTGCATAAAGATTCAACTAAATTATATAGAACTCTTATTTATAGATTTTTAAAGCTTAAAGAGCCATTGGATGTGTTTAATTACTGTTAGGTTGATAAAAAGTAGTTGAAAATCAAGATCTGAAACTAGCCATTGCCGTTTTCTTCTTTAACCAGTCAACCAGTGCTTTAAATAGATTGACTTATCACTATTCGACCTATACAAGGCATTGGTCGCCCTATAAATTAAAAAGAATAAGACATTGGCTAATCTATACTATATCATTGATCGAGCTATACCCAAAAAATGTAGAATTGGTCGACCAATACAAAACATTGGTTAACCAGTCACCTGTAAATGCAAATTCTAGGTTCTGCAACAAGTAAAAATCGACTACAAAAAAAAAATCCAAATTTTACACTTCCAATTCAATTAAAAAAAACTTTCAACTGATCCTTATTGAATTTGTTTTTTGGAATACTATGGCATCATAATTAGGCTCAGAAACAAATCATGCGTTGGTTTGTGATAAGTTAAATACATTTTGCAAAACTTTCAATTTTAATCATTTTCAAATCATTTCAAATCTTACAAAACAATTTCTTTCACCCAAAAAACCAATTTATACAAGTTTTAATTTACTCTTAGTATGATTTTAGATAACAATGCATTTTAATTAAACTCAAACTCACAATATGCTTTGGTTGTGGGAAGTTAAACACTTGAAAACTATTTCATAAACCTTTTCAAAGTTTCTAAAACTTTCATAAACATTCTAAAACAAAGTTTCACATGTAAAATTGATCCAAACACATTCAAACATACTAAAAAAAATCTTCAAGAAACATTCTAAGATGCTTAGACACATTAAGAGGAGTACGTTAAAGAAAATCACATAATTTTTCTCTTGATTATGACACTTAATACTAACATGACATTCTAAACCAATTCCTAATATACCAATTGTTAATGGGTGACTTATATTGATTTTAAGTGCATATTTTGCTATGTTTTCACCCATTTGATGTTTGAAATGCACCAATTATAAGTTATTATTGTTGATTTCATGAACATATGATGTTTAGAGCAAGTTAGAGTGAGTTTGGAGCAAAGAAAGGCAAAATGATAGAATTTTTAGCACCATCAACGGCATCCTCCAGCCCGCTGTTGATTAGTAGACAGTGCTATGTTGAAGGCACAATATCCAACGTTTCATTAAATAGCAAATTTAGCAAATTTATGTCACAAAACATGGGAGAGCCACCAAAATCGTCATCTCCATCACCATTAATCTCATTTATGCAGATTTTTGTCTTGTTTTAGAGTTTAGATCTTTTTTCAGTCTCAATCTTGTGTTTTCAAGGCTTTCAAGTGCCGAAACTTTGCAGAGAACTTTAGGGAGTGACTAGCTATCTTTTTATCTTATGTATTTTCATTTTATAGCTTGTAAAGATTCTATTTTTGTTGATTAATCTATGGATATATGTATTTTGATATTGCATTCCTTTGATTAATATGTGTGATTACTTCATTTTTGGTTGAGATTAGGGATTGATTTGGGATAGAAATAGGTTCTATGGATGTGTTTTTGTTGGATTGAATGCTTGGCCTTAGTTTAGCTTGATCGCCTAGAATATGGCCTTAGGAGAATGAGTTCATGATCATTGTAGCTTATTTTACCTGGAAATCAATATAATAACATACTTGAACCTAAGAGTGGACAAAACCTTAGGATCTTGTATGAGGACACCTAAGGTTAAATACCTTAATCTTAGGCCTCTAATGTTTAATGCCTTGTATTCCAAGTAATCTATGGACCAAGTAGGTTAATTGAGAGTATAAGAGAAGAGGGATGCATGTAACCATTAGGTAGAACTTGTTTAACTGAGGTAAGTCCTAAACCAATCCACCTTTGTCAAATTTAGGAAGCCTAACCCAAATTAAGTTCGAAGCCTTAGCCATTTTTAGCCATTTTTAGTCATCTTGAGTCAATTGTTATTATATTTAGTTCATCTTACATCTTGCATATTTCCTTTTATTGCTTATTCCGCTTAATATTAAACTTAATAAAATTTTGGATTTCTGAGTTAATTGTGCATCATTAAATTAAATTGCTTGCATTTTTTACTTTCCTTTGGGTACTTTACTTGGTTTTACTCCATTTTATATTACTTGTTGATGGGGTTCACTTAACTCAATTGTTTGATGTAAGATTAGATTTTCATATATAAAATGTTTTAATTAGTCGAGCAACATCAATGCCTCAAACAAACCCTACCAAACTCTACGAAACTTTAAAACTTGAACAAAAACCTAAAGGAAAAAATAATATGCAAATGATTATGCAAAAGTGAGCCCTTTCAAGCATTAACAAAGATCAAGGTAAGATTATATACCAAAATACAATCTTAAAATTATTCAACCTTGATCTTCCATTCCTATATTCTTATCAATACTTGCTTCATCTCCATTTTCTCCTTTTAAAGCATTATATCCATAGACTCTAACATAAGCTTTTGTACAATTTGCATTATCCTCTCTTTCTAATCACACAAAAACTAAAACATTAGTAAAAATTATATTTTGCTGTCATAAAAAAAAATGATAAGAACATTTTTTGGTTATACAATCTTTATATGAGCACTCTGCATCATTTTCTAAGTCTTCTTTTAAAGGTAAATTTCATACATTCATGTATGATTTTGAATCTAGATCTATAGTTTAAAATCACCCAAGTAAGAATAGGCATATTTTTTATGCAAGGACACAAAGTCACTTTGATTCATTCAAGTCTCATTTTAAACAAAATGGTATGATGCATACATACAGTCCTTACATGTAGAAATAAAATTATAGGAACACACATCTAAAGTCATATTATCCCAAGAGAGCACATGTTTCCTATAAAAGAAAATCATATATTAAGTATTTGATCAAGAACATGAAAAATCATTTTAATTCATACAATAAAAATATGATGTGCTATTTTATGGTGAATATAGGCATGTAGAAAGGGTTTTTTTAAACTAAAAATGATGGCTAAATAAACCATAAGAAAATAGGTTAAAAAATATCTTAAGAGCTAATCCCCAAAGATCCAAATTTGTATGGGTAACGAGAATATGTTGATTTCTTTTCCTTACATGTCAATTTCATCACTTTTGGCTCCCACTTAAGTAGACTTTCATTGTCCTTGTATTTTTATTTAAGTTTTAGTGTGTTTTGTTATTCTTTTCATCTCTTTTCATGTTCAAATAGTAGACTAAGTAATTTAGGTGTTGAATATTTATTTTCTTTTTTGTTTATAGTATTGTCTTTATATTTTTTTTCAATTTATATTGTTATTTTTTGAACCAAGGCTTGGTTTCACTTTTATTTTGATGATGAAAAAAATGTTTCTACTAATGTATTTACAGAGTTTGTTGTGTGTAAGGATAAGTGTAATAAAAACAAGCTATGAAGTGTTTAATGAAGACTTAAAGTACATGTATACTGAGCCTTGATGGTAAGCGATGTGTATGGAATACATGAAATATGTTGGATAGGTATGAAGACTAAGTTGAAAAATAGGGAAGCATTGAAGTTAATCTTGAAAATTAAAGATAGAAGATCAAGTTTAAGAGTACAATTTGATAGGCTTTGTACTATAAATCTTTGTGTAATTCATCTTTGGTCTTACCATGTATTGAAAGGGCTAAGTCATGCATATGAATGCATGTTTAGTGTGTTGCCTATAGGATGCATAATAAAGAGGTGTTATTTGTGTTTGGTTTGTGTGGAAATACTCTTGATGATTGGATGAATACATGTATGGTATTACATGAGCATATATGTTGAATGAATTGATTAAAGGATAAATGAATGAATGAATTGGTATGGTTAGGGATTCGGTAAATTGGTTATGTTGGTATAACTTATGTTATTAAGCCTTCGCTTGTATGAATTAGATAATGATTGTTTGAATTAGAGTTGTATGAATTGGTTAGATTAATGTGTTAAGGTAATTTGGTAAGATGAATGAATTTGGCTGTGGTGAATTGTTAACTTTGTGTTATGATATGTTTGGTATTTGAGTGGTTTGTGTTAAAATATAGTGGATTGGGTTAAGAAGTGAATTGGATTAAGTTTGGATGCTTTTGGGCTAAGCTGGATCGAGGAAATTTTGATCTCAAGGGGATCAGTTGATCGAATGAAGTGGATCAGTAGCTAGATGGCTGATCAACTGGCTTTATATGTTCAATTGATCCAACTTGAAGAAAACACAATAGTAACTTATAACAGGTAGATTTTGCAACGAAAATAACATTCAACGAATTAACCATTATTAAATGATTATATAAAAGATATATAAAAGTTTTTGGTTATAAATATATGTTGTGTGTGGTGTGTTTGAAATGAAAAATATTGTGAAAGATTTATATAAGTGATTTGAATAATTTTGAGAGAGTTTATGAGTTTTAGATGAAGTTTTTGTAGTGTTTGTATAAATGTTGAGTTTAGTTATATGCATTCATTCTTAAACATTGAATGGCCCCCTAAACACCTTGTTGAGTTAATAAAGTGACATTGTGTAAGGGTGTTTGTGATTTATGTAGGGTTGAAAGATTAAGAGTGAAGTTGTTGTAAAGTTACTCTTGAGCCATAAAAGAAGAGTGTTATGAGGTTATTTTTTAGGCTTAAAAAAGGGTGTGATAGGTTATTCATTAGCCTCAAAAGGAAGAGTGATTGGTTATTCCTTATCCTTGTGTTGAACTAAAGGTTGGTTCCACCTTTGTTTTCATGATGACAAAATAGTTTCACTAATAATTTTATGGAGTTTGTTATGTTTGTTGAGATAGGTTTGAAGAAAAAAGTCTTAAAGTATATGATAAAGACTTGAAATGCATGAATGTAAAGCCCTAAAGTTAAAGGCTTCACTTAGAATTTATGAAGGATATGGAAATGGTTGAAGACCAAAGTTGATGGAAGAAACGAATTGGGAATGAACTTGAAGATTGAAGATAGAAAATCAAGTTCAAGAGTAGAATTTGATAGGTTATTATAAGTGAATGTTTATGTAAGTCTTCTCTTTGGACTTACCATAGGTTGAAAGGGTTCAATCATGCATATCCATTCATATTTAGTATTTCCATATAAGATTCATGGGTTTTTCTAGGCTAAGGGAGTCTTGATCTATTGAGGTTGGTTGACAAAATGAAATGCACTAAATCGATCAAATGTGAAAAAAATGCAACAGTAATATGGTGAATGGCTAGTTTTTCAACGGTAATATTACTAAATGTTAAGGACCATTAGGCAATGGTAATATAATGGGTATATTGAGATTTTTATGTATAAATATGTGTTATTTGTGTAGTTTTTTTATCCAAGAAACATAGAAAATATTCATACATTGAGATTGTGCATTATTAAGTTTGTTTGTGAGTTTATGGTGTATGTTAATGTGAGTGGCATATATTAGTAAGCATATTTGTGAGTATTACGTGTTGCATTTCATGTACAAATCTTATTGAGCCCTTATACACCTTGGTTAGTCAAGAGTGATCAATTTTTTAAGGTGAATTTGTGAGAAGGGTGAAATTTGTGAGTCTTTTTGTGTGAAGGTTATTCTTGAGCCTTGAAAAAGAAAAGTGTTGTAAGGTTATCCTTAAGCCTTAGAAAAGGAAATGATAGGTTATCCTTTACCCTTAAAAAAGGGAGTGATAGGTTATTCCTTAGTCTTGAAAGGAAGAGTGAAGGTTATCCTTAAGCCTTAAAAAATGATTGTATTTCTAACATTGTATTCTTATTTATCACACAAGTGAAAAAATCTCAACAATAGAGTTAGGGACTAGATGTAGGAGCAAGTGGACCGCTCAAAACTAGAATAAATCATTTATGTCTCTCTCCCTTAATCTTTTACTTTTAAACACTTATTTTTATTGTTTAATTTATTAATATTAAATTTGATTAATTAAATTATTGTTTAGCTTCCGCATTTAAATAATTTAATAAAAAAATTAGGTTATGTAACTTAGAAGAATTTTTAAATACCTAATTCACCCCCTCTTTGGTGTTATACAGGGCTAAAAATTGGTATTAGATCTAAGGTCTTACATTGGTTTAATTTTAATGAATTTTTGGGTGAAGATCTTGGCACTTAGTTTTAGATGCACCCCATTTGTTTAATGGAAATAATTTTAGAGATTCGAAAATTATAATGAAAAATAATTTTTAAACCTAAGAGAAAATTATTGGAAACTCCAAGAAAATGGTCCTTATATACCTTCAAAAGCCATATAAAGTCTAAAATTTAAAGATGTATTAGAATTGTATGATGTTGAGTATAAGCTTATTTTATTTAATTATAGAGTTATGGATATTTTGTTATATGCCATAAGTGTAGAAGTTTTTGAAAAAATTGTATCAAGATATGAAAGTGCTCAAGGAATATGGCGTACATTAGAGGAAATCTATCAAGATAAGGAAGAGGAAAGGGAACTCGAAGAAATAGCCTTCTTATGCTTCGTGGATGATGAGTACGTACCTCCACAACTCCTTATAATGATGATGTACCTTCTTGTTTAAAATATCATGATAATTAAGATGAATGTGATATAGAATATACTTATGTTGAATTGTTATAATATATAGAATCCTTGGAAAAGAAGAAAAAGAAGTGTTATGCTATACCTCGAAATTACTTGATGATGGTAGATTCGAAAATGAGGTGCTTATAAAAAATAAAATCAAAAAAAGATTTTGAATGTGAGATGAAAATTTGTTAGAAAAAAATAACTCTTTAAAGAAACAATTGGAGTCAAAATGTGATGTGATCATGATAGTTTGGTAAAACAAAATGCATCATTTATATTTGAAATATATTACCTTAATGATTCACTTGCTAAATTTACTAAAGGAAATGAGAAACTAGAAATCATATTGAGTGGTCAAAAGGTTGTAAATGATAGATATGGTTTAGGTTATGTTATTGATAATGGATCTTCCTTTAGTATGGCTAAATTTGTTAAAGGAAAGCATTTAGAGAAAAAGAACCTAAGCCATCCATTAAAAATATTTCTAGATCATCATCATCTAGCTCTCAATGTAGAAAGAATCATGATGCATTTTTTTATGCATCAAGAACATCATATCGAAAAAATATGAATGTGTCGAAAAATAGACATAATTTATTTATTAATGCATAATATCAAAGTGATGCATACAGGCCTTCTACATCATATGCTCCTCATGCTTAATTTCTTTATTAATGCACAGTATCGAAGTAATGCATATAGGCCTTTTACTTCATTTACTCCCCATGATTATATGAATGTTTTTGGAAATATTATCAAAATCATCATATGCCATTAAATGTTTCTATTAAACCAAGGGAGGTTCCAATCTTAGTTTTGATGATAACAAAATATAATTTTTACTAATAATTTAAGTCTATACCATAATATTCAAAGATAGGTTTATTTCAAGGTTATTCCATTTGGAACGCTTGAAGCTTAAAGGACAAAGATGAAGTTAAAGGAAAAAAAGAGATATGTAAGCTACAAGACCTTACTTAGGTTTTTTAAAATAGGATTATAAGTTTTACTTATTGTCCAATTGATCTAGGGGCTCAAATTTTATCATGCATTGCATATAGTTTTTAAAAGTTCCCTAAAGTTTCATAACATAGTCATTGAATCATTTTAATTATTAACATGGTCCCAAATTATATTTTAAATATTTTTTGAAGTCTTATTCAATGTTTGGACAGTTAAGAATTGCTTTAGACATTTGATTGCAATTTTAGAATTAAAATACTTTTGGTTTAAGCTCTTTTGTTGACATACCTCAAATTTATCTAGATTTGAATTATCATTATTCATTCTGATTTTTTAATACCCATATCATTTTTTATTATTAAAAAATTGTTATACACATTTTTAAAAAGGTCTTCAGAGTACACTAGAATTTTATCTTGATTTTTGAAGAACTCAAAATGTTGATTGAAGCTTTAATAAGATAGATAAGTCAAAGCTGCCTCCAACAGCTCTTTATTTCCTTTCCAGGATTAAATGTCTCTGTTGGCTTCCAAACAGCTAGGGATGCAATTTAAATGTCTCAAAGCCCTTTCTAACCCTACATACAACATCTCTAAACACTTTTAGTATTTTTTGAAGCCTTATAAATAAGATTGAAAGACAAAAATTGTTCAAACCTCAAGGCTGCCTCCTTTTTTACTGTTTGCCTATTTTCTTCACTGTTTTGATTTAATTTCATCCCTCTCCATCTTAGTTTATCTTTCTTTGTATGAATTCATTTTCTTTAGTTAGATTAAGTGTTAAATTTTTTATATCATAGTTTCATATTTTAGGTTATTTATTTTGATAGATTAGAGCTTGAACTCACTCATAGCACAAAACTGTTTCTGCTGTTCTATTTCTGTTTGTTCTATCCTGACTTTAATATTGATTCTTTCTATCTTAATCTACTTCTAAAATTGTTAAAAAAAATTTAGTTTACTTAAGTGTCCTAGAGTCTGTTTAATTTTTTCTTTGATTTTTTGAAGATTATTTCATAGGTTTTAAGTATTTTCTTCTTAGATATAGTGAAACTGTCCAGATTTTTCTATTCTTAATTTCAACATGGTTCTTGATATTTTAATCTATTTCTAACATTATGAAATAATTTTTTTCTGTTTACTTAAGTGTCCTAAAGTGTGCTTAAATTTTGTTTTGAATTTGTGAAGATTATTTCTATTGTTTTAAAATTATTTACAGATACACCAAAATTGTCTCTAATTTTTCTACTGTTGTGTTAATCTCATTTTTTATTAACTAGATCCACTTCTATGTGTGAAAAATTGTTGTCATTAGTTTTTTTAGGTCTTAAGATTATCCCAATATTTTTAGTTTTATTTTTAAGCACTTATATTCTCTAGTTAGCGTCCAAATTTGTAGACTGCTCCAAATTATCCAGATTTCGTGCACTAGCTTTCATTCATATATTTGAGCATTTATATATTAATTGCTTGTTTTCAAATTATTTTTCTCAATTATTTTAAGTCGTCATAAGAGTTATTCACTATTTAACTAAATTTTTAGAGGCTCGTTTAATTATTTGGAAGCATTTGTTATCATATTTATCAAAACTATCTAGGTTTGGTTTATGTGATCTTTCATATTGTGATTCGTCAATCATACACATTTTTACTTCATCAAATATGTCATATTAATTTTGTTTAAGCTTACAATAGTATCACTGATCATTCCTATCATTTGTGTAAGCATTAGAGCCCTTAGTTTAATTGTGATTTAATTGGAACATATTCATAAGTGTTCTTAGTTACTTGTGAAAGGGTTATTTGAATTATTAGGTTATTTAAATGTGTCAAGGCTCCTCTTTGCCATAAAAAGATTAGTTACAAGGTTTCTATTCACCTTAAATAAGAAGATTGTGTCTTGTATAGGATTCTCTTTGCCTTAAAAGATTTTAGTTATAAAGCTTTCTCTTTTCCTAGAAAAAGATTTATCTTGTAAGTGTGACTTTTCACCCTAGAAGAAGATTGAATTTATTTTTAAGTTGTTAGTAAAGAATGATATCTAACAAGTAGTTGGAGAAAAGACGTAGCCTATCTTTAGGGTAGGTTAATTTCTATAAATCTTTGTATCTTTCTCTTCCCTTTTCCCTTGATTTATTACTTATTGCGTGTCTTGATTATTATTTTATTTGTTATCATTTTGCATATCTCATTGAATTGTATTGGCTTTGGTGTTAACTTAAAATTCCTTAAGAAAGTTTTTATTACTGAATTCACCCCATCTTGAGTGCCTTTAGAAAAACTCATGCATATTCTAGACCAAATTTTCATTAAAGAAGGATGTTTAGATTTAGAAATGCGTATAGGAACAATACAAGACCTTATTATCACCCATATGATACATTTAGAGGTTTTAAAGGAAATAGACCAATTTATGTTCATGGAAATGCATATAAGTGACAATCACCTTTGGTTTGTCATTATTGTGGATGTTTTGGGCATTTTCTTCAATTTTGTTTTGATCATTTAAAAAACATGATATTTTGTATAATGGATAAGATAGGTAAGAAACTAACTATCAAGGATCTAAGATGATATGGTTAACAAAAATTCATTAAATGTGATTTGCAGGTTTTAAGGGTATCGACAAGAGCATAAAAGAAAGAGGAAATCACGAAACACACATATTATTTAACTAAAGAAGTAAAAAATCTAGCAATTGAAATTAGTGATAAATGTAAAAAGGACGTATTCCTGAAACTTAAAATTGCATGGTTCTTTATTATGTGATATTTTGAATTCTTGCTACTTTAAATATTAATTGAATAATTGTAATTTTGAAAACAAATCTTACTCGAGGATTTTACTTAAAGTACTTATGTTCTATCTATTCTATGTGAAGTTTGTGTGGCATCAACATT
>JAOXYD010215553.1:0-19661 GCA_028565735.1 Pinacopodium congolense
TATAAAACTCTGACATCAATTTTTAGGGAATTTGTCTTTTGAACATTTATCTCTTGTTCTTGAATTGTCATCTTTATCTTTAAAAGGTTTTAATAAATGTTGTGACATATGTTATCGAGCCAAACAAATTGGAAATGTTTTCTCTTCAAATCACATTAAATCTAAAGTTTCTTTTGAACTAATTCATTATGACATTTGGAGACCATATAAAACTGCTTTTTTTTTCAGGGCTCATTTTTTTAACCATAATTGATGATTATACTCGTGCAACTTGGGTCTTTTTAACTAATTCAGGGCTCATTTTTTTCTTACCATAAATTTGATACTTATAATTTCTTACATCCTTTTATGCTATGGATAAGACTCAATTTGATTGTTTGACTGTGTAGTGACAGTGGTTTAAAATTTACATCTAATTCTATGAAAAGTTTTTATGAGCAAAATGAGATTTTATTTGCTCAAACAGTCCCAATCAACGCCTGGAATAGGGATTCTTTGAATCAAATAACTAACGGATGTCTACTCAATCTAAAGAAAATATTTTAAAACCTTTACAGAATTATTATAAAGCTATGTGATTAGAAATCGATCCTTATGATTAAAGTTATATACTATATAATATAGGCCTTGAGACCCAACATCAAAATGGGGTCAATGAATGAAATCATTACCACTTGCTTGAAGTTACTTATGCTTTAAGTTTTCAAATAGGCCTACCTATTCATTTTTAAGGGGAGGGAATGTGTTCTAACTGTAGCTTACTTGATCAATTATATCTCAACACCTTTATTGTCCAATAAATCTCCATATGAATTGTTGTTTTCCCACCACATCTTACTTGCATTTATGAGTCTTTAGATGCCTCTACTATGCCTATAAGACTAGAACACCTCAAGAGAAGTTTGGTGCATATAGACCTTGCATATTTGTTAGTTATCCTCAAGGATAAAGGAGTATCGTGTTTGTGATCTTAGGTACAAGAAAATTTTCACGTACAAAGATGTTATACTTCACTAAAAATATTTCCTTTTTCTTAATTTAAATCTATAGTTAGACAAAAAAAATCTAGTCCTTCTACTATCATTCCTTTACCTATTAAAAATGAGCATCAAGTGGAATCATCCCAACATAATACCAAAACCCTAAATTCTAATGTGATCCAAGTGATAATCCTCTATAATATAAATTTGTATCTAACTCCTCTACCGATGAAGCAGTCTATGCCTCCCCTCCTTAACAAAGAAAGCATCTATAAAGAAACTATCAACCTATAAAGCATCTCAATGATTATATGTGTAATGTTCCTGGGATAGTTATAACCTCTTATTACACCTCCAAAGTAGTCACCTCAAGTATAAAACATCTAATATCTCATTCATTATCTTATTCTAAATTTTTTTCTCATCTCATACTGCATTTTTAACCCATCTCTAGTTAAGATAAGCTTACTATTTATACTCCGCCTGTTCAAAACCCACATTAGAGAGATGCCATAGCTAAAGAGGCCGAAGCATTAGAGAAAAATAATACTTGGACTTGGAATTTCTACCTATTAGGAAAAATCTTATCATTCAAAGTGGGTTTATAAAATTAGATGTTATGTAGATGACGCAATTGAATGCTATACAGTGCAATTAATTTCCTAAGGATATTCACAAGTTAAAGGCCTTGATCACACAAAGACTTTCACTTTAATAGAAAAACTTGTCATTATTATATGCTTACTTTCTATTGCCTCAATTAAAAAGAGAGAACTTCATTATTTTGATGTGCATAATACATCCTTTCATAGTATTAATTAATTATGATCCCCATTGCTCTACCCCATTTAGGATTCATTCAATCAAAAGTAGATAATTCTCTCTTCATTTAATATTCAAATGGTTCTTTTACTACAATGTCTTTCTATGTTGATGATTTAATAATTACAATTAATGATTCTTCTTACTATCAAGCCTTGAAACACTATCTTGACAGTTGCTTTCGTATTAAGGATTTGGACTCTCTTAAATAATTTTTTAGAATTAAGGTTACTTGGACATATGATGACATTTATTTATATCCATGGAAGTATGCTCCTAACATTCTTACATAATCAGGTATGCTTGACTGTAAAACATGTCATTTTCCAATAAAGCAACAACATTGACTTTCTTCTGACTCGGGGGTCCTTATTAATAATTCGACTCAATATCGTAGTCATGTTGGTTGCCTTATTTACTTGACAACATAATTTCTCACAGTCAAGCGATGTTTTTACATTATGATAATCAAGCTATTGGTCACTTTACAACCAACCAAATGTTTCACTAGCATACAAAGCACTTTAAAATCAATTATTATTTTATTTGTGAACATCTTTAAAGTAAGACCATTACCACCTGCTATGTTTTCACTAAGTCTCAAATTGCTAATATATTTACTAAAGCCTTAGGTCGTGATCAATTTCAATGACTAAAGGCAAGTTAAGTATTTGAGACCTTCATGCACCAATTCGAGGGGGAGTATTAAGGCATGGTATCAAGCTATAACTAGTAGAAATATATGTTTATTTCTTCTTATTATTTGTACATATATACAAAATATAAATTTTCTTTATTTTTGTAAATTAGGCAGTCAATAATTTTCCTATATCAAAGAAATGTATCATGCTGTATATCTCCTATTTTAAGTCATAAATATAGGAGAAGTATTTGAGCTTTTTCCAAATATTTTAAAATATTTTTTATTCGATGCCAATAAAATATCTAGATATTTTTTCTATCATTATGGATATCTTATAAAGTAATTTAATGACGTGATTAAATAATAATTAATTACAAACTGAAATTATATAACAAATTAATCGATCAATTAATAAAAATGAAAAATATTTAGACATGAAAAGTTTCTCTGGTGTGAAGATTAGAAGCACTAAAACTAGTCAAATCTTTCATTATTAACTAGTAATGGTTATAGGTGTTTTCATGCTTTAATAAAAGCATACATCCATAATGATTTATAAGCAATACTATAACAGTAAATAAATCTCCTTAATTTTGTGTTGGAGAACATAAATATCATCGTGACGATTAAGCCAAAAACTTCAAACTTCTCCCTCCATAAAGGATTCATCGGCGTATTATATCAATTATGATCTACGCGTGTTATTTATATTTTTAATAACTTAATCTTTAGTATATCCCTAACCTGGTCATATCTCACATTATATAGACCAGAGTTAAAGATGGGAGTTCTTGCAAATGTTAATAATAACCTGACTGTAATATATAATATGCACTAATCTTACCCATGCCATTACTTTTCTTATAGGTAATTTTCAAATTTACAAACAGAAAGAAAGAAGTAGAGTAATTAGTAGGCTTTAAACAAAGGGAGAAGAGAGGAAGCATAGAGCACAACAGCAAAATAAAGACTAACAAAATTTGGTGGGCAAAAAAGATTGTAGCATAATTAATACCCAATACTCAATATAATGATATTACTAACAATGCAATCAAACTTAAAGCATTTAAACACAAAAGTGCATCAAATTAAATTATAAAAAAGGAAGAGAATGAAAAAATAAAGAATACTAGTGTTGGAAATATCAAGTAGATATTATAAACAAATTCAAATATATGCATAATCTAAATACCATTATTTACTTAGATTATGTCTTAATTTCACTGATTAAAAGACTCTTCATAAAGAACTTATTCCCCATTTTGTAGAGAGTTAGTCTTCAAGATGACGATAACCACCACTTTATCTTTTGGATTTTTGAATCTTTTATATTTAATTCAAATGATAACTACATTTTGATAGTTAATAAATGACAAATGACTAAAGGCTCACATGGGTGTTATTATTTAGCATCTCCCACTCACACATAATAGGTTTATCCAATTCGAAACTCTGCATTTTCTTATACTAATCTAATAACCTGTATGACCAGCATATTATGAAAGCAAATTGTCATACATATGTTAGGAATATATGACATATCAACTAATAAATCGATTCATATATGGTACCCTAGATCGTTTATTATATCATTCATCATCTCATTCTCAATTTGTACATTCTTCGTATTGGTACTACCTTCTACACAGAAGGTGGGTCCTTTTAAATACTTCGTAATATGAACTTGAATTCATAACATTCTTCCTTAATTTTTAACCCTTTGAATCAAATTGATTTAATTTTTTAAAATGTCCCATTATATATAGCAATCATTAATTTAATTAATTAGAATTAGAACTAAAGTAAAATGGGTACTTAAAATTGAGTTCACAAAGCTTTAAAAGGATCCTCACACAATATAAGTTGAGAATATGACTTAAATTATCTTTGTTCGTCAATAATGAACACGTGGTATGATTCATGCATTACAATATTGCCTCTCTTTTAACAGAGCGTGTGTCTTTCCTCAAAATACTACACAGATAATAATTCAAATATACTTAATACCTAACTTAAGTTCACTTATTTATTCACATAATCCACTTTTCAGAACTCACATCTAGCATACTAAGAAATATTGAATGGACATATCATTTCTTAAGAGTTACATTATTATTTATAACTCTTCTTATTCATTAATATACTTTACATCAACATGCGCATTTTAAGCCTTAAACTCTTGTTTTATCACTTAAGTAATAGCTTAAAACTTTCTTATCTCCATTCTTACAAAGTAATGGAGGAGATAATCTGTATGGCAAGGCATCTTACATTTGTTCGACATATATATAATATCAAGAATCGAATTTTCAATACTCATTCTATCATTCATTTTAGAACTAAATATGTAATTCAAAATAAAGTATTCTTACATTTTTAGGATAAATTTTCATATAAAATTCATCTAATAAAATGATAATGATTAATACTTAATTAAATATATGTTGCATTAAATACCCAATGACAAATGAATCAGCATCACTGACATAATCACATAGCATCACCATTTTCATCGAAGCTACCATGTCTTTATGACATAATTTTGCTTATGTATGTTTTTTATTTAATTTCAACATTTTAGCTCTCTACTATTGTCTTGCACTATATTTATTTATACATAAAAAAGTGTATATGAGATCACCAATTTCATATCATCGTGTAGCATCTACAAATACAATATATTGCTCAATTTCTCACTTTTACCAATAGTAATATGAAAGGTTTACAAGTTTGCATACGGAGAGCTATTCAAGCATGTTTTTTATATATATAGCTCATAATAGCAATAACAAATCATTTCGATAAATTCGCACATTTATCATTGGATCTCATAGCATATATTTAGTAGTCTTTATGAATCATACTAAAATCATATTACATAATTAAACATAATATGACACTAAATTTGAGGCTACTTTAGACCACAAATTGATGATAACAATTTAAAAATATCGTGTTCTTCATCCTTGTAAACAAAACATATTAATTGTTATTCATTGAATAACACATATTCCTTTACATCCACTTGATATAAAGTAAGCTTCATTATAACTACTAAAGTTAAAACTAGACAAAATAAATGAATAAAACGTCATAAGAAATAAGAATGTCTTCTCATTTTTAATTTTATGTTATGTAACTACTAAAATTATATTAGTCTTTCAAATTGACATTTGAGAACTCACTTACACTTGATGAAATAACTCCTTTAATACAATTATCTAAGTCTTATACTCAAATAAAGGTTGTTAATATTCATTCTTCCTTTATAACTTATGTGTTCATCCTTAGCAAAATAAGATAGAGTCTTTTTCACATGATTAGACCTATAAGTATTTTGTGAATTTTCAAATATGTTTTTCTCTTTAACATCAAAATATCATCTAGGGATTCATCCACTCTTAATATGGATGCACATGAAAGATTTGAGAGAAAAAAAAATATCTCTCCATTTTTATATTGATCCCACTCGAATCAAACTATGGGGAAGAACTTTCACTGGGTTGCAATTGATATGAGCAAAACCTAATTTATCATCTCATTAATTGCTCCTACTTAGATGTATCGTATCCATTTGATCTTAACATAGTAGATCACTCTAATTCAATATCTTAAATCGAAGTAGGCTTTGAATTATATTCTCTTTGTTTCAAGAATTCATCCTTTAAGAATATGATATCTTGTGACATAAATCCAATTACTAAGTTATTAATTTACTCATTTTTGAATAAACAAATCTAGTAAAATGTTTACAATATCCACCAAATATACTTGCTTTTCCTTCGAAATCTCATTTCTCTTACTTATGCAAAAAACTGAGCAAGTAACACTTTCCTCGAAATGTGATAAATTATATCTCTTGATTGTCTATAACAAATATAGTATTTAATATCTAATTTGATAGGCATATATGTAACTATGTTTATTCATAAGTGTGAATCAAACTTGTAACTATGTTTAGTCATAAGTGTGAATTAAACTTTGATTATGTCATTAGAGACTTAACAAATTTTAAGAAGAGATCTAGTTCTCTTCTTTTTCTCACCATCTATATGATATGTTTTTGGAATAATCAATTGTTTATTCCTTTAATTTTCCTCACGTGACTTCTTGAATTTATTAGATAAGTACATCAAAGAGCACTTATCCTTGAGGAATTCTTGAAGTCATTATGTGATTTATCTCTTTAATGCTCATTAAGAAATGTAAACTACTAGAAGTAATGCGATGCTTTGAATTATGAGAATTTAAGTGAATATGATTATATCAATTATAGTCATTTATAATGATGATGGAATAATTATCTTAATACCACAAATATCACACTTATTATGCTACAAATATTATAACGAGTTAACTACGATGAATTAATAGCTCTTTGTACCATATAAAATGATTTATTACATAATGTTATTGGTTAAACTATAGTCATTAGTAGAAAATTCTACGTTGTGCAAGCTTTCAAAATAAGCCCATGTGATTAGTCAACTTATTTGACTTTGTCCTATATGACCAGGTCTAACAAGCCATCATTTAATATAATATTACAAATGTTAGATGTGGAAATAAAGCAACAACTATGCTTAACCATGATCTAATACTTGTAAAACATTTAACATAAAATCATGATCATGATTATTTCAAGAGCCTTATCATTTTCCATAATAAAAAATTGATATAGAATCTTAAATTACTCATAAGCACGATAACAAACAAGAACTTTCTTATTTTGATGTCCTTTTTTTCTTTTCTTTTCTTGGATTGATTACTAAGAACTATAAAAGACTTTCTTTCCATATTTCATTTAGACTTATCATAGAGCTGCCTCATTTTATTTTCATCCTCTTGTAAGTATGTCTTAAACACATAATCTTTTACTGTAAGATGCAGAAGCCTTAAAAACATTCATTATAGGCACCTTGACCACATAATATAGAGGCAAATAAAGTGTAAAATATTTCCCTTTCTTTATATATAAAAATATATAATTAATATCTCTAATTTCACTAACTATGTTTGACATTTTTCCTTCAAATGCCTTAGCAATAAATATATTAACCTTTACTTTTCATTATCTTTTATGTCAAACTTGATAGTGAACGAGTGAGTGATCACTAGTCAATCACTGAGAGACTACAAGCGCATTGCCCTTATGAACTATATGTACATGATCATACCCTCTTAATTAACATAATAATTAAGGAAATTTTACTTTAACACATATCATATACTTCACTAGCTTCTTATGTTGAGTCATAGTGTTTCTCTTAGGTATCATCCTGATTTCATGTAGTAAAATAAGAGCCTTGTACTCTCCCATATATATTGGATTTCTAAATTATAAAATCCTTAAATGAGCATCATTCTCGTTTTCACCTCAAGTGAAATTTGTCAACATGATGTTTAAATACATTAGTCTTTGTTCTTGAACACATATTTTCCTCAATGATGTGTTTATTATGCCATTGTTTTCATTCATAATAATCTGATGCAATTGTTTTCATAATTATGTATAGAATAAAAAAGTCACTAAGTTTTTCAACCATTCTATTTACAAATCAATAATAACACTTATCACAAGGATGAAATATATATATATATATATATAGCAATCGCTAAAGGATTTAAAAATTAATAAATTTCAATAAATAAGTAATACCCATCAATTGATAGTTGTTCTTAAAAAATTTAACAATTTGAAATGTATAGGGCATCACTAATACTCATCCCATGCAATACGGTGTGTAATCATCCTAACTATGTTTAATGATAAACCATTATAAAACATACTCTTAAGTACTTCCTTCTTTCTATGCTCTACTAAAACATTCGTACCGTAGAAAACTAGGTTTCCTGGATGAACAGCCTATATTCTCATCAATAGCTCTCCCCCTACAGGGAATAATGTCTTATGCAAGGTATAAATGTGTAGAGATTGATCATTAAACCTTGTATAATCCAAACTCTTAAGTATAGTGATTATAGAATAAACATTGGACACATGTGTCCTTAGATCTTGCTCTGGTTGCATACGATAATCATCTAACTGTCTCAGTAAGCTGATGATGTGTAGTCTCCTTGCAAACATATATCATACTTTTGGTCTTCTCATTTTAAAGACATTTTCCTGAAATTAGCACAAGAGGTTATGAATCATAATATTTAGATAAATATATTATATGAACAACATAGTCATCAATACTTACACTTATGCTTTTCGAATAAACAAATTATGTGATTTAGAGGAATTTTCTCACAAACTCATTATTGCATGTTAGGGCCATCAAATAAACAAATTATTTGATGTAAGATATTATCCAATAGATAAAAAAATTTTAATAAGTAAAGGATATCTACAATCTTTTATGTAGCATGGAAGTATAAACAATTTATAAGAGTACTTAGAGGTAGCACAAACTTGTTTTTAATTAGAAATTTTATTTTTAATTACATTTAACTACAAAATTAGTTTATTTTATTTAAAAAAAGCTTTGTTTCTTTAATTTTATTCTAATTAGAAAACTTATTTCTATTTTCTTTTAACTAAAAAATTATTTTATTTAATTAAAAATCCATTTCCAATTTTCTTTTTAATTATATAAAGACATTTATGAGAAATGTATTTCTAATTTATTTGAATTTAGTCTAATTAACATATTCAATTAGACATAAGATTTAAGGTCTTAGACTAAAATTGGCCCATATATTCTGTAAAATCTAATTTAAAACCCAAGTATAACTGAGCTTTTATTATAACCCAATTTACTAAAGAATTAGGCCCATAATTTTACTTGAAATCCAAGTGACAGCCCAAGTCCCAAAAGGAAAACTTAAGAGACAGCCCAAGTTAGTAATAAAAGGAATTATCCCATAACTCAAAGCAAATCAGCTCTTTATTTGGGATTTATAAGTTAGTCTATTAAAGACTCATGAATCGGCCCATAACTCAAAGCTAGCCCAGTGTTAATGTAAAATAGTCCTTTGTATGTATGGGTTCTTCTAGTGGGCCATTATAAAGCCATGATTTGTTTAATCTCAAACTTAAAACTATTTAAACTGTTTATAGATCCACTGCATTGGTCTTATGCCAAAACCTCATATAGGCTTACAAGGGATATGAGCTCTACTAAAATTTCATGTCTCTTTCCTTACATCTAAGGTTCTAACATGACCATTTTAACTTTTTACTTTAACCCATATTTTTGTCCACCATCCAAGGTGATTCACAATAAATCACGTTGGTTCATGTTCCACATTGATCATGGACTTTCCATGATCAACGTGAACTTCCCATCTTTTTCATATATATATATATATATATATATGCTTTTGTTTTTTTAATCATTATGCTGATCAATATGCTTATTCCCTCATTCAACCATCTAATTTGAACAAAGTGAAACAAGTAGCACAAATCTATGAAACACATCATTCATTATTATTGTTTATGAAATGGATTCATCAAGAGAAACAAATTTATCAATATTACAAGCAGGTGTGAAAGAGTGCTCCAAAGAGAAATAGATTCATCAACTTTTCAATCAAAATTTGAAAATAAATAAATACACAATGAGCATACCTTTTACGACCAAAGTTTCTCTTTGTTTCTCTTTCTTATAAGAGTTACTTGAAATTTAGGATATTATTTAAACTAAAAATATATATATCTTTAGATATCATAACACAATGAGATCTTCATATATATCTTTTTACTATTATATTTGGATAAATAAAAAATAAATAAAATATGCATATATTTAAAATAAATGTGACTTTGATACCATTTGTTGAAAATATCACGAAGATATTATGATTATATTCAAATATATGCATGATCTAAACACAATCACTTACTTAGATTATGTCTTAATTTCACCGGTTTAAGGACTCATTGTAGAAAACTAGTTCCCTAATCTACAGAGAGTTAATCGTCAAGATGAAGATAACAACTACGTTTGATAGTTAATAAATGACAAATGACCAGAAACATATATGGGTTTCATTGTCTAATAACTAGAAATATAGATGAGTTAATAAGTGACAAGAGTTGCTTGAAATTAAGATCTAATATGGTATCCTTGATTACTTTAAATATTGTAGAATAATAAGTGATTTATGTGTCAAAAACTTATGCAAAAGAAAAAATAGATTCTTTACTTCCTTCTCACGCTTACAATTACAACTTTTTAAAAAACAAGTTAGATGCGGATTAAAAAAATGTGCATATCAAGAGAGAGAGGACCTTAAAAATATATTTAAATTATTATTCAAATAACTATTGTAAAATACTTTTACTACATTTAGATGCTTGATATTAACTTAAAAATACAACATGCACTTGAATGAATAAAAATAAAATTTAATATTAATCTTAAAACTATATGTATTTCTGTCAAAACAAGATAATTGATAAAGCCCCATTAATTAAACATTATTATAGCACTGTTGGCCCTAATTTAGTAAAATTTTTGGCAATATATAGAGTCGACTCTTAGTAGAAGTGTGAATATTTTCTCTTAAATGCCTTTTGTCTTCTTTTTTTTTTGGATTCAGATGCAAGTGGAAGACACGAAATTTTATATTTTAAGGCAGCTTTTATGGCCATTAAAGTTTTATTTAATATACACCAAAACTAAGGAGCCATCTTGGTGGCCTCACAGCCTTTTAGAAATTCCTAATAATTTGCAATTGAAAATTTAGAAATATAAGTAGAAATACAAATTTAAAGATATATGAATTAACATTTTATCTTTCAATAATTTAAAAATTTATGAATAAGAAAAAGATAAAATTAAAAATTTATATTTAAAAAACTTGAAACTCACTGAGACCTGCATAAACCAAGGGGCTATTAGGCCACCGTCCCCATACTTTTTTTTTTTTCAAAAAGTAAGAAAATGCATGTTTAATACAACTTAAACACTAGCTAGCTAAGCAATACACAGAGACGACCTAAGGAGGAAGAAGACCTTCACCAAGGTAATAGGAGGATTCTATAAAAATTTAGCTATAACATCTAGCAATTGAGACCACCTTGAGATAAGATTAGAGGCACCAGTTATGAAGCAAGTCAAGGCTCATGGAAGTAGAGACGTCTCTTACTATAGGAGCTTCTATGACCATTTAAAGAAACCTATTGCTAGTGGCTTTAACAGTGGTAGGATCTTTCCCAAAGAGTCTTTTATTTCTTTTAGATCAGATGATATAAACCAAGGCCCTTAAAGCCAATCTAAATAGACCTCCATCACCTATGCTTGAGAACTTCAGCTTAGAAGCCCAAGTTATAATGTTAGACCATGTCGAAGAGGTGTGTTCAAGCAACAGGATTTTAGGAGAAGATTCCATAAGTCAGAGGAGAAGTTTTATTTAAAAAACAGATGATTAAGGTCTTAATTATTGACCTTACACAACTCATAGAGACAACTGGGGATGAGGAACTTCAAACAATCCTTAGTAGCAGGCTTGGTTATAACTGTAAGTTAAAGGATGAATGCATGGGTTGGTAAGACATTGGAGTCCCATATCAATTTATGATACTGATAGGAAATAACATCTCCAATGAGTAGGCTCTTACAAGGAGAGTTTAGAGTTAAGAAACCATTGGATAACTTCATTTCTAGCTTCATTGGGAGACCGGTGAGGCATTAAATTCAACAAGGCCTCAACTCCTTTGATTGAGCGAGTAGGCCAGAACCAGTTATCATCCTTAATGAATTTCTACACTTTAGTGTTCAAGGTGATGAAAGATATGAGATTTTGAAATTTTGTAATCTTGTAGAGGGGGCCTAGGTTATGCCAATGGTCAAACTAGAATAAATTATCCTTCCCATCACCAATCTTATGCTTTATATTGTCACAAGCCAATTCTTAAAAGAGCAAAACCTGTCTAAGTGACTAGGAGATATAATTAGAATTGGAGTTTACAAGCTAAATTCTCTTACCTTTCAGGACGATTTAATGAACCCACTTCACCCACATATTTTCTTTGTCTGTAAAAAGTTTCCATATCCATTTGATTAGGAAGGCCTTTACCATAACCTTGGTTGAGTGGATGCCCAACCCTCCAACTATCTTAGGTGAACACACCTTTGTCCACTTCACTTTGGAGGGTCAAAAGTAGTTACCATTTCCAATCCAAATGAAGCTACAGTTGATTTTATCAATAGTCTTCATGATTTCTTTAAGGAGGGTGATGTGGACACACCAGTAGGTATGTAGATGGTAGAACACTGAGATAGCAAGTTGGACTCTTCCACCATAGGAGACAATTTTATTACACCAGCTATTAAGCCTTTAGATAACAGAGTTAGTGGGAGGAAATAAGTCCAAATAAGAAGGCTTATTCATAATGATGGGGAACTCTAGGTATTTAAAGGGAAGTTATAAAACTTAATGCCTTTGGAGAAGACTATAGACTCAATAGAGGAGTTAGAACCCATAGAAAATAGTAGTTCTTAGAGGGATTAAACGACAGAACAGAAAAGCCCTTAAACTGATCAAGAGAATTGAAGAGAAAAGCTATCGAAGCAGGATTAGAGCATAAAACAATAGTAGGTCATTAAAAAAGGAAAGATTAAAGATACTTAACTTCTTGCATTTGTAATGATACCTAAATTTAGGCTCCTTAATGATTAAAAACTAGGTCACTCTAGTGAAAATATCCATGGAGAGAGTAAATAGGAGAGGTGAAAAAGCATCACCTTGTCCAAGGCCTCTGACAGTATTAACATCACTAGTTAGTTCCCCATTGATTAGAATGGAAAAGGAGGCAGAGGTGATGCAGTTTTAAACCCAGTTAATAAACTTGCAGGGAAATTCGATGGCCAGCATAGCATTGAGAAAGAAGCTCCAGTTAATTAAGTCATAAGCCTTAGTGAAATTTATCTTGAAAGCACAGTTCTTGATGTTTTTATTAGAATTGTAGCTTTTGAAGAGCTTTTGGGCTAACGTAATATTGTCTCCTATACATCTACCATAGACATAGGCACTTTGATAGGGGTTGATCATTTTTTCTAGGGCACCTTTGAGCCGATTAGCTAAGATTTTAGCTATCACCTTATAGACTACATTACAACATGCAATAGGTTTGAAGTCATTCAATGAAGAAGGGATTGACACTTTAGGAACAAGGCAAAGGTATGTCTTTCAATTCTCTTAGCATAGAGCCACTGGAGAAAAACTCTTGGATAATATTAATGATTAGATGGCCAATGAGATCCTAGGTTCTTTTAAAGAACCTCGTATTGAAGCCATCAAGCCTTGGTGCCTTATTAGGATGCATGGCAAAAAGCGTGTCTTAGATCTCTTGAGAGGTAAATTCCTTAGTTAGATTAATGGTGTGCTCTATAAGGAAGGCATTTTGCAAAGAGGCCTTGAGATTATCCAACAGATTTTGGACAGGTAGCTCTGTGCCCAGAGTGTTCTTAAAATAATCTTGTGCTAGTTCCTTCATTATTTCTTAGTCACTTGCAACATTTCCTATAGCATCTCTAAGAGAGACAATTTTGTTTATGTTTCTTCTAGCTTGGATGGCTCTATCGAAGAAGGACAAGTTTTTATCTCCTTCTTACAGCTAAAGAATCCTAGATTTTTGCTTAAGCTGGGAATTAAACTCCTTTAAGGTAGAGACATACTTTTTCAAGGAATGGGTCACACTTGCTCTAGACATGGGATTTGATGATTAGAGGCTCTAAGGTTTTTGCAAAGGTTAAGCTTCTGCAAGGCCTCTTGCTTTCCAATATTCAAGGAATTGGAGGAGTTATTCTATACTTGAATGAGGCGGCTCTTTAGTCTTTTCAAAAATTGAACACACTGGAAAGCTTATGTACCTGCTACTCTAAATTGCAAATAGCTTTGAATTACAAGAGGGAAACTCAGATGGGAGAGGAGTGAGTTAAAGAATTTGAAAGGAGCTTTTCGTTTCTTAGGACCATTGGAAATGTGAATATGAATAGGAGTATGATATGAGGCCAGCTGAATGGAGAAGTTAGTAAAACTCATAGGGAAGGAGTCTATCTAAATAGGATTGATCATGCATCGATCAAGTTTTTTTTCTAAATAAGCCATCTACCTTCTTGATTGTTGCTCCAAGCCAAGAAGTTCCCAAGAAATCTCAAGTCAGCTAACTCTAAGAGCTTGGAAAGGTTGGAGAGGTCTTCTTCTTCTTTTATTTAAACAGTGAAAGGTGCCTCGACATTCTGAGCTTGAAAGAATGCAGTTAAAATCCTCAAGCAGAATATAGAGGATGTTAAGGTTGATGAGGAGGCATGCTAGATCCAACCACAACTTCTTCCTCTGAAATTCAGTATTAGTAACATAAATAATAGTGATAAACACAAGTTTTGGAGAGGAGTTACCTTAAATTGACAATGGATGAACTTATTAGAGAAGGATTAGCTCCTTAGATGAAAAAGAGACAAATCAAAGGAGATCATAATCCTTCCATTATAGTGAGCTTTATGATTTGACAGAGTTGGCTAATTATTTTCTAAAAACTAAAGTCGTTGGTTATAATGCTCCTACTTTATTTTGTTTTCATTTAAAAAAATAAAACAAGGTTTTAATTGAGATAAGAGGTCCTTAAGAACCTATTGTTTATTGAGGTTATTTAGGCCTCTAACATTCTAAATTAACAAATTCATTATGCAAAAGATGCATTCTTTTCTTCCTAGATCTCTTGCTAGTTTTGGACTGCCTAGCCTTACTTACCTGCTAGCAAGCATCATCTGGAATAGAGGAGTAGGAATTTGCATCCTCATTGGTAGAGGCTGGATAAGGATAAACTATAGGAAAATCTAGTTTCAAGGTAAGAACAGTAGGTGAGCTTTCAATGTTAGGGCTCAAGATTTTGGAAGAACTTTATTAGGAGGGTCCTCACATGTAAAGCATGGATCTAACATAATTCTAGGTCTTTCTACAGGGTAGGGGCTATGAGAGCCTGGGCATCAATCTCCAAGGGTTGACTAGCAGGTCACAAGCATAAGGCTCTAAAGACAGGGAGGGAGGAGTGATAGTTTTCATACTATATTTCTCGGTTGTTTTTAGGTGTTTTAAGTATTGTTTATGTATTTTAAACTTAGTTAGTTTGAAATTTTGCATCCTTTTCATTAGCTTTTAGGTTTTTGATTGTTTTTGGTATTGTTTAGTATTTGAGGGTAAAATATGAACTTATTTGAAGAATGGATTAATACACTTTGATGGTTGGATGTGCAGGAAACAAATGAAGTTCAAACCAGCACCAAATTTTGTACAGTTATTGAAATTTTCATTGATAAATTATAATTTCAACTTTGCCCCTAATGCACTCTTAATCAATCTATTCTAAATTAAAAAATTACTGCTAGTTAATGTAGATGTAACAAGGACCTTACCTAGATGATCTAATCCTTAGATGTACAAAGGATTCTCCTCACCGTGAATCTTAGTTTTTTTGTCAAAATTAGCCGATTTGCATAACACATCTTCCATCTTCAGCATAAATTTCAATCCTTCACCACTCGCTATCATCACAATAACACCAATCACTAATTCCAACCACTATTGCAAGATAAAGATGATACCGCTAATACCTCACAATCAAATGCATCAATGTTGAAGCTCCAATCACTAAATTGAAGATGACTCTATTATTATCAAATTAGAAGATGAAAACTCCACTCTTTATTGAAAATCCTAGTAGCTCTGATAGCATGAACGAGTTCTTCCACTTCAGAAGGACAAGAAAACCAAGATACAAAAACTTTATTGTAAAGTAACGTCAGGTCTGTGATATATATCTACCAATAATACAAGTAAAAACAACTACTAAAGTAACTGACTAAACAAGAAGTAACAAACTAAATACAATAACTACACTACTGTAATAATCTAAATATATCAAATACACTGTCATAATATTTACAGTATAGAGCAAATACAACTTAAATTAATATACTTAACATTTTCAGACAAGAAATTTGCTCTTTTCATTTCAATTAAGTTTCCAAAGTGTCAAATATTCTTTAAAACATCATGTTCCAACACTTTGTTTTAACTCTCAAGGTTACCAGGGTTTAGAATTGTAGTGCAAAATTGTAACTAAGGTCAAATTATATGTAGATTAATTTGGAGATTTTAGTAACTACTAATGAACTACATCTAGTTTTACAATAATATCAATCCTGATTATATAGACAACTATGGTAAAATATGAGCTACATGTTCTTTTATCATGTTTATGTATTTTAACCTTGTGTTTTTACAAAGTTTCTTTAAATGTCTAAGTTTCCTTTATTAAGGTTCAAATATTGATAGACATGATGTTTTAACTAATACGGGAAAGATTTTTCTCCACTCTGTACAATCTAATGACACTTCGTCTTGAATAAGCTTTTTTTTAAAGCTATCTGGTGCTCTCTTACAAGCATCTCCTAGGAGGTGTTTAGTTTAAAGCATTCATAGGAAAGAGGTGGAGTGTGATTTTATCCACTAAGTAAGCATGAACTTAAAATATCTTTAGTGATAAAGATTTTTTTAATATAATAATCTGGCCAACTCAAGATAAATTGATTTTTAAGGAACTAGAGCGAAATTTTATTTATATTTCACTAATTTGGCTGTATATTTTAATTTTTATGTTAGTTTAAATCTTTACAAATAATTAGTTAGCTGCAAAATTACAAGTATGATATCGTATTTTGTTTAATAATAATGTATAATTAGAAATTATAATGAAATTATGCAACAATCATTCTTGCCTACCATATTGCTAGCTTCACTTCCAGATTTGAATGATTGTTGTTAGTTACTTATTTATTAGTTAATAGTTTCCACTTAATATTTGTTGAACATGGCCCTAGGCTTTTCTTAGTAGACTCTAAACTCAACCTTTCTATTGCTTTCTTTTTTGTTAATTTTTTAATAAAATTTCTTTTCTATCAAAAATGTGTTGAACCAAGGTGGTTCTAATCACATGTTTTGATGATGAAAAAACATTATTCTTACTAATGTTTAAGTCTTTGATGTTTATAAGATAGGTGGAGCCTAAGGTAGAAGAGCCATCTTGAAGTTATTGAAAAGTAAGGTAGAAGAGCCATCTTGAAGAGATTGAAGAATGGATCAAGCATTAAAGAGTTAGATCGAAGCTCAAGTAATGATCAAGCTTGAGAAGTTTTACGATTAAGGGAATGAAGATAAATTATTTTAGAAAAAGTTTAGGAAAAGGGCTTAAAGTGTAAGTTTCCTAAACTTGATCTTAATCAATGCTTCAAAAGGGCTCTCACATTTGCATAAACATTTGCATATAGGCATATAAGAGTTTAATTGTGGTTTTAGTGATTACTTGAACTTGATTCTAGTTGTGATACATCAAGAATTAAAGTAGGTTGATAGATAGGCTAAATGTTGCATAATCAAGAAGTAATGTGATGAATTGTTTTAGTGTATGCTCCTTAATGATTTTAAGTGAATTGAAATACTGTTTAAGTGTTGTTTATATATTTCTGAATTTGTTTGAATATCTTTTCATTATAAACTCTGGTTTATGAATGATTTAAGAATTGATTGAAAAGTTTTTAAACTTGGTTAAAATTAAAAGTTATCATAATCAAGGAAATTCTTATGCTTTGAATTGATTGAAATGTTTTGATGATTTAAATAACCTTGAATTATGCTTTAAAACTTGTTTAAAGTCTTGTTTAACGTTAGGAATTTGTTTGGAACGTTTTGGAGTTGGTCTGAAGTGTTTTACTCATGTTTTCTGGATATAAAACGGCAGGTTGTTCATCAGTAATGGCACCCTGCTTGAGTGTCGATTATCCCCCTATCTAAGAGCATCAACGGTTGTGTGTTCTATGAACAATAACGCTATTGATGATCCTAGAGGGCGCCGTTAATAGCTCAGACTCCAACGGCTAGTTTTGAGTTTTCAGACTAAACGACTTTTTAACCTCTCAAACGGCTAGTTTTTGTTTCTAATGACTCTAAATGTCTCCCAACACTATATATAACATTCCCACACCATTTTAACAAGTATAAAACCTCTAAAAAATGATTTGCAAGATTAAATCTCTCAAATATTCAAAGCTCTCTTTATTTTCTGTACAAATTTTGTTCAATTCATATTTTCATGTTTTAAATCTATTTCTTGTACAAATATTTTATGTTTTTAGTTAGTTTATACCTAGACGGATCTCAAAAAGGTTTTAGTTGACTTTTTGATTCATTATTTCATTTGGTTTGAACTTTCAAAGATCAACATACCAAAATTGTCTTTGTGTTGGTTAAAAAAATTTTAATTTCTATGTTCTTCAATTTTAAGCTAGAAAAACCATTTTTATTGATTCAAAATTATCATACACGTTTTGCTTAAGGTCTCAAGAGTGCATAGGATCTTTTACATCAATTTTTAAGCACTCAAATTATGTGTTTGAGCTCAAAGAAGACAGACTGCTGAAAACTATCCCAACTAACATACTTTCTCTTTAGCTTCTTTATTGGCTTCGATTTTGAGTTTTAATCAGTTTTTGGAAGTAAAAATTTGATGTTTTCAGTTGTCTTAAGGTCTTAGGATTGTGCTAGTATTTGTGTTTCAATTTTAAGTGATTATAGTGTTTATTTGCACTAGATTTTTGCAGGTTGCTCAAAGTTGTCTAGGTTTGAGCATTGTAGCTTTGTGCTTGGTTTCGATCATTCAATTAATGTGCTAAAATTGTGTTTGTTGCTGATATTTATTGTTAACATATAGATTGATGTTGTAGTAGGTTTATTGCATTTAATTTCCATCATTTCATTAATTAAATTCGTGTGTTTATAAGCTGGAACTTTAAGACTGCATATATATTTGACAGCTTGTGTTCATATAGGTTGAATCTGATTTTTGAATGCATTAATCACGTTTTCATTGTCTCAATCTAATTTTTTATGACCTATTAATGTGATAGGAGGCTTGTTATAATTTTGGTTTGCCTCTAGAATTTTCAGAATTGAGTTTATTGATTGTGCATTAGAGAAACACTATAGAAGGTATGCTTTGGTGACTTAAATTGGGGGATTGAATTTGGTTGATTTATAGGCTGCTCTTTGCCTTTAAAATAGATTTAAGAGGTTACTCTTCACCTAAGATAAAGAAGATTTGGATTGTGTTCATCCTTGTTTGTGAACTGGATTGGTTTAGGCCTTAATTGTGCATTGAACATTCCATATTGCATTTATTGCATTTGAGCCCTTATCTTGTGTTG
>JAOXYD010215561.1:0-19658 GCA_028565735.1 Pinacopodium congolense
TCTGTCATCCTCTCAAAAAGGTTTTGAGTTCTCTCCCATTAACCTGTGGATACCGTTAGAGGCCGGACACGTGAACGATTGTGGTAAGGATACAAGAAGAATTCGTTGCAATAGCAATTCCTTGATTCAGGTTTGTCTGTAACTTTATTTTTGGTTCAAGTTAAATTTTTGTTAAATTGATCATGTGCAGGAAACCTCAATTTTTCCGCTGCGATATCGATTAGATTGGTATAGGTTTCCCAACAAAAGGATCGTTTGATAATGCTAGGTTTGATTTTTAGTTGTAATTTTTATATATTTGTATTGATTTTTGTATTTTATCTTCAATTTCTGTACTGTATTAATGTGTTGTCTTTTTCGATTTCTGTGTTTAACAAAATAAAAAACCAAAACCTAAAACACTAATCATACCAAACAAACCCTAAATTTATTGCTCGTTGCTTATGTCTACAATCTTTTTAAATTCTTCTTTTTGTTTTTTTCTTTTTGGTTATAGATTTGATTTATTAAGATAAATTTGACTGCAGAAAAATATATTATGTTTCTTATGTAGGCTTGCAGCGAAGAAGTGCAAAAAAAAAAAGTTAGCAACTTTATGAAAATTTTGTTGATATGGGAGTGATAACTCTTGAAGTAATAAACTATTTAGAAAATGTGTGAAATCATCTCGTATAAAAGAAAATATATGGGAATATTTACTCATTCGAAATTCTTAATGAATACTTACAACTTATTAAAGATAAATTGGAAGAAAAGATGAACCATAAAGTAGAAGCTTAAAAGGAAATAATAAAAAAAAAAGAACAAGAGAAAGTTGAATATTTGGAAATGAAAAAAACAACTAGAATAAGATAAAACAGGTAGAAAAAGAAAGATGCAACAAATATTTTCTTTCATTCAAATTTAGTTTGAACATACCAACACCACAATGGGATAACAAAATTTTTATATTCATTCTTGTTGTATATCATCTAGTTATCTAATTGTATATTATTTGTGCTTATTACGTGTTAAATAGAAGTCATAATAAAAAACTTGCTATTTCATTTTTAGATACATTAACATGTTTTTGAGCATAATAATTTCAATATAATTCTAATTTACTTTTTTGTAAAAATTTAATGATTAGGAGTGAATGAGTAAAAGGCTTTGATTTGTATTCTGAATGAACTTATAAGTATTCCATATGGACTAGAAGTTTTACATACGGACTAGAAGAAAGATATTATAAGTACACGGTTTAGTTAATGATTTTGGATTATTGAATTTTAGATATGTTAATGATTAAATTTCACAACTCCGTATTTGAGTTATTGTATTTTAGATTTGTCATACATTAATAGCTAGTTTTAATATTACATGTTATTGTATTTATGAATATTAATATATGTATAGACTTTTTAATGACAATTGTTTATTTTTACATTAACTATGTTTCGTCGTTAATGAAATGATAAACTGTTGCTTTTACTATTAGATATTATTGTCCAAAAAAAATTAAATTATTAACTTATAAACACTCAAATTATTGCTATTTCTTGTAATAATAGTTGTTATAATTTAAAATTATTCCGTTGCCTTAGTAAAAATTTAAAGTAAATTTATTATTTTTATTGTTTAATAAAAAAATCAAATCTTATATTTAGAACAGCATCATTTTAAATTACGACAAGAAGTTTGTTGCATTGAGATAAAGCAAAACTAATTGTTCTTTTCATAACATTTTTCGTCTATTGTCTAAAGTTATTTATGCTTTAGTATGCTTTAACAGATGACTAGATATTATGAAAACTTGTTTTTGTTTATTAAACGATTAGAGGTTTTATAGGTTAATCAAACTCCAGATTTTGGAAGTCAATATCATGGAATTTCCATGCTTCATCAGACATCGTTTCCTGGTACATGTAGCCGTAAGAGGAGTTACGAGTCTAGTGACCTGGATTTGAAAAATACCTTAAAAATTAAAGATTTTGCATAATGGATTTCTTAAGCATGAAATAGGGGTAAAAGATTTAATTTTTAAATAATTTATTTGTTTTAAAAATATTTTTATTATTCCGAATTATTTAAAATATCTTTTTAAAACAGTAAAAAATTTTGCTAAATTTTCATTAAATTATTTTAACAGAAAATTAATCAAGACATCTTTTAAAATAATTTGACAAATGTTTCATAATTTCTAATACTCTAAGGTTCACATATTTAAAAATAATTTGTCAAATGTTTCATAATTTCTAATACTATAAGCTAATGTTTATAATTGAAATAATTATTTTTAAATAAGTGAAACTTAAAAAAAAAAATCCACAATACAGAAAGCTTTGGTTGGTTAAAAAATAAGCATAATATAGGACTAGTTTGGTATATACAAAAAGTTAATAGGATGATTTCTTCCTCAGTACCGTGTCTCCTCAAAATTAAAGATCAAACCTTTAGTCTTACTTTTTTTCTCCAACAGGTAAAATTCCGAAATTTCCCTGGACTTCGTGATTGTTTTTCGTGTGTAAATATGCTGCTACACAGTTGTTAATATGAAAACACTGGTTTTCTTTAGTAACTTATTGAATCCATGTAGAGATGACAAAATGGATTCTACTTGATCTAAGAGCATTTGATTCAAGTTTTATTCAAAATATTTCATGTATACTATATATAATTTTGGATCGAGTTTAGATTAAAAAATTTAAAATTCACTGTAATAAATGAATGTATATTTTTCGAGTATGCTCAAAATTCGAACAGATTATAGTTTTATAAGCAAGACGTCATTTGAACTTGTATAGTGCCTTAATCAATGGATCTTGAGTGACAATAAAGCTCACAAATGTTCTTCAGCATATGGTGGCACTTGTTAGGCGGCAAAGAGTTATCTACATATATTTCTTAGAATAGTTTTTATTTCTGGCTTTTATTGATTATCTTGTATTAAAGACTGATATTATATAGTATTAAAATTAATCCTGAGTCTTATTTATGTTATTTAATTTTTATTCAAGTTGTATGCACTTTAATTTCACAGATGTAAATAGATGACATTGAGTCAGAAAAAAAATTCGTAATGAGTAGGTTTTGGGATGGTAGATTAACTCAATTTAAATCTGATGTAACTGAGTTCAGATTTTATTAGTCATATTCAATATAGTTCAAATCCAAATTTTGATAAAATTTTTTATACCTAATTAATTATGATAAATTAGTTGGACAAAAACTAATCAGCTCATTGACCTTGAAGTCAAAAATCAAACAAAGTTTGCCGAATTTGACCTTAGACTCGGTCATGTTAGGATTTGGATATTTTTGTTTCAAATCAAGTCATTTTTAAACAACGTTTTACTTGTTTGTGTGTTTGAATTGTGTTGGTCCAAGGTATCACGGGAAATTATTAAAAAAAAAAACCTTTAACAGGCAATTCTCGTGTATGAAGTTAACTTTATCTAATGAAATTGAAACCTGAAAGGGGACCCCTTGCATATAAATGCGGCATATCACTGAGTCTAGTTACCGGCAGAACTCAAAGCACCAGTCTCTGAAGTAGACTAAGATAATCATCAAAAAATGTCTATTGAAGCATTAGCAATGGCGGGCGTGGATTACACAGAAACTGGGATTGAGTTTGAGTTATGGGAGGTCGACGGCTTGGAACAGGCACCACCACCACCACACCTTGTAGATGATGAAAAATCAAGCGTGGAAATGAATAGGAGGCAGAGTCATGAGGTTGGGAAGGACAATGTGCAGTTGTGCAGAACCATGATACTCGAATGGGTTAAAGCTGTTACTTCAATTCATACCAATGCATCGCATTTCAAAAAGAAAGATGCATTTAGGTTATGAGTGTAGTATAAATTAAAACTGTATTATTTTAAGAAAAGTTTTGAGTTTATCAACTTATTTAGTTTGTAGTCTGCAGATCACTCACAATTTTAATAAATTTTAAATTATAAAGTATGATTTGATTGCAATAGTAATAATTTATTTCAATTATTCCTGTACAACTTGTAATTATAACAATCATCTCGTAATCACATTAGAATTCAAAATTAGCAATTTAAAATCTTAATGGACAAATACAAATCACGCTGCATTATAATTCACTATCTATAATTTTAAACCTTAATTTGTAAGCACAACTTTCAATTGGAGAATCTTCTTAATAATGTTGGTATTAGCACTTAAGGTTTCATTCTTTTCTTTATTGATTTGGTCTTATCAATCCAAGGGTTCATTTTGATCTTTCTTGATACAATGAATCAATAGCCTTTACATCTCTACCAATTACCAATACTATCAAGGAAAACTTGAGAAAGAAGTTTGCTTATATTTTTGTGTGTCTAAATCATTGCAAAAGAGGGGTATTGATACATGAATAAAGTTGTAAACAAGCCTAAGTTTGTGCTAACGTTATGGATATTATAAAACTGTTACAAATCTTTCATTATGTTAATTGTATAATGGATATAACATTAACATCCCCCACAAAATCAAGGTGGTGAAGAGCTGGACATTTTGAATTTGAAAACAAATTCTTGGAACTATCAAGGAAGATGAGATTTTGTAAAAAAATCTCTAATTTGAAAGTGTGATGTAGTAGGAACAAGTTGAATGGTGCCTTGTAGAACATGGCGTCGAACTAGATGACAATTAATCTTAATATGTTTGGTACTATTAGACCTATATGATATCTAAGAGAGGGTGAATTAGGTAATTAAAAATTCTTATAAGAAGCACAATTTAAACTTATTACAGTTTATGTAGTGCAGAAGCAATAATTTCAATTTTAACAAGAAATGTAAAATAAATACATAAAATTAAAAGAGTAGAGGAAAGAAATACACAATTGATTTATACTAGTTCAAAGAGGTCTACTTGCCTCTACATCTAGTTCCCAACACAACTTATTGAGAGGTTTGTACTAAAGTAACAAAGAATACAATGTAAGTATTTTAAGCTTCTTTTTATAATTCAAGAATAACCTTCTCTCTTTTCTTTTTCTTAAGGTTAAAGAATATCCTAACAATCTCTAAAAAGCCACTCTTGAAAAATGTTTCATTTGCTTGTTTTAGTGTATAACTCACATAAATCATATAAACATATTTAGAATACTCAAAGAAAATTATAGAAACACTTAGAATGATAATTGGATAGTTAACGCATGCTAAACACACCTATTTATACCCAAAACATGATCAATTAGTCGTTACTTAAAGCATTCTCAAAGTTATAAATACACTTTGAAATCGTTACTAGCAGTCGACCGAATGATAAGGATCAATTGATAGTTGCTCAATGGATTCTCAGTATTATAAATATTAATTCATTCTACCATTGCAAAAGATGACCATTCCTAAACTTATTTCGATCGACCGACCTTTCAGTCGACCTACCTTCTTTAGTCCAAAACTACTTAATCTTAATAACTAAGTTTACCAAAATTCCTGCCCTTATTCATGCATTCTTATTCAACAAATTCAATCATCAAAAGGATTTACCATATACAAACACATCAAACATATTAGTCCTCTTAATTATGCACCTACATGTATTTTCTAAGTCATAAGTGAGCCTCTTAAGTAACCAAAAACAAACTAAGAAAACTTACAATAAGGAATTACATGAATAAATCTATATTAAAACTAATTTGCTTCTTCGATAATTTGAGTCTTTATATATAATCTTTATAGACTCCAATTAATCTCCAAGACTTTCTAAGCGAATACAGTCATACTTCATCCATACACCTATGTAAATATAACATTAGTAATAAAATTATTTTGTCATCATAAAATAAGGTGGAATCTCTCTTATTTAATAGGTATGCTCATAGAAGACATCATTATGAGCAATTTATATAGCATTGTGATTGTCAAAAAAGAGATGAGTTATATAAGAAAAGAAAACTTCCATATCTTAAAGCAACCAACATAGCTCGAGAAGTTCAAAGATTGTATCTGAAGGAGCTCGATATTCTTCTTCTTTGCTAGACCAAGTGATAATTTTTTGTTTCTTACTGTGCCATGAAATAAGTGATGTACCGGGGAAGAAACAATAGCTAGTATTAGAGTGTCGATCAATTGAATCTCCAACTTAATCAACTTTAGAATATGCTAGTAACTCTAATGGAGATGAATAATAAAAGTAAAGACCATGAAAGAGAGTACATCTAATGTATCGAAGGATACAAAAAATAGGAGAGAAGTGAGTGGTATGAGGTGCTGAGATGAATTGACTAACTATGTGAACAACATAAGCTATATCAAAACGAGTGACAATGCGGTATATAAGACTACCAACTAATTAATGGTAAAGAGTACCATCACTATGTAAAGTCCTATCAATAGCAAAAAGATGAACATTAGGTTCGAGAGGACTCTTAGTAGTCTTAGTATCTGTGATACCAACATGAAATATGAGATTAGTGGCATGTTTTACTAGTGACAAATGATAACTAGAGTCATTAGAGGAGACTTTAAGACCCAGAAAATAGCTCAGATTATCCAAACCTTTCATTTCAAACTATTGATGGAGATAAGATTTGAGAGTAGATATACCTTTACTATCATTACCAATGATTATCATATCATCAATAATAAGAAGAAGAAGAATGCACCTTTGATATGTTTTGTAAAGAAATAAAGTGTGATCATAATAGCTTGACTTAAAATTAAGTGAGCCAACAATGGAACTAAATTTTGCAAACTATGCTCAAGAAATTTGTTTGAGACCAAACAAAGCTTTACGTAATTGACAAACCGTATTAGGAGTATGATCATAATCAAATGAAGGTCGCATAAATACTTCTTCTATAAGATTATCATTAAGGAAGACATTTTTAACATCTGTTTGGAATAACTACTAATGTTTACTAATAGTGATTGCGATCAGACTACAGAATGAGGTTAAGCAAGCTACACGAGCGAATGTCTCCTCATGATGGTAAGAGCCTATAATTCTTTTGCAATTACTTGTTTTCGTGAAGGGTCAGATCTGGCATTACTATAGTAAAGTTAGGCATATACCAAACTCTTTTGCTCCTCATAACGATTACAAAAGGTCAAAAACCCAATTCAAACTCATCCACACGCCCCTCAATGCGTCACAATAAGGTAACTAACGATTTTTGGAAAAAGGTTCAGACTAAATGAAGGAGCAGCGAGTCTAAAGGAAAAAGAATAGCTCAGGTGACATGTGTCGGTATTCTACTGGACCACATATCAAGAAAAATATTAGATTGCCAGGCCTACATCCACGTCAACACAAAGGCCTCATAGAACAATCACATCAGTAGGTCCCTATTACCACATCAATAATATGGACCCACTACCACATCAACATAGGGCCACTGCACATCAACTTTTTTAGACTCACTTTACGTCAGCTTTTTAAGACCTATTATTACATCAGTTCTGCATCCACACCATGTCATCATTGGTCTAATTGGTTTGGTTCAGTTCATAATTATTTGATCAGCTTTTGACTAACCCGTTTACCTATTTTGTTATCAGTTTTTTTTTTTTGTAACCCAGACTGGTTCTTAAGATTTAAATGTGCTCTGAATTCATTTTTAGGATCAAATTCATCAAATTCCAGCTTTAAAGACATGTTCTTTATTTTCCTTTATTTTTCAAGCCTTTGTTAAGGATTTATCTTTTTTATAGACTTTGGATACTTCCAAACTTCACTAGTACATTCCTACCAATAAATGTTATCTTTAATTGAATCAATTATGATTTCTGGCTTGAGGAGATGTGTAGTTTTTTCAAAGGAAGACTTCTTTGACACATTGTTACTAGAGAAATACCCAAACCTACACAAAGAGCAAATAAAGATGAAGATGCATTCGTGAAACTTCTAGTATCTTGGGATAGTATGAATCATCAAATTCTGATGTGATTTTGCAATGCTTATGCCAAAATAATCAAACTTGATTTTCGACAGTTTGTCATTGGTAAAGAGGTATGAGATTTTTTGAAAAATTAATATTCCATATCTGATGATGTCAATGAATTTCGATTTTATAGATGACTTCATCTTACACAATAACAACTTGGACTAACTATCCATAGTTATGTATTTGAATTAAAAGAGCTTTGGGATCAATTGACACTTGGAGACCCTACTTGGCCTAACGCCTAAGCTGCTACTATCTATGTCAATCTTCAGGATTGAAACCATATCTGGAACTTATTAATGACTCTTAGAGATAAGTTTGATTCCATCCACAGCTCCCTTCATCAAGGATCTTTACCAAGTATTGATATCGTCATTAAAGAACTAATTAGGGAAGAGAGCCGACTAAGCATACTTTAAATAGAAACTTTTTTTCCATCTCCTGATGTTATTCTTGCCCCTCAACTCTCATATTCTATCCCTCATAACACCATTAAAAAGAAGGTATTTTGCAACTATTATAAAAGGATTGGTCACCATATCTTGAAATGTAGAAAATGGCTCACGTAAGGTAACTCTTCTAAGTCCCCTCAATCTACTGATGCTACTGTTGCCACCGATAATAGAAAATACACTTACATCTCCTAAAATCTCCTTGAAAGACCTTCAAGCTATTTTTTAATAACTTCAACTAGATTCTGATATTGTCTTATCTAATACCATGTATGTGATATCAAGTACATCTTTCTCATAGTATTTTGATTCCGTCTATTATAACCATATGACTTATGATTCTTTTATTTTTACCTCTTCTCACATAGTGACTGTTCCATATCTCGTTCATACTTTTAATAATAATAATAATATGCATTTCCAAAGTATAAGCATTGCTCAAACACCTAAGTTAATCTTTTCAAATACTTTTCTTATTCCTAAACTATCTTTAGATCTCATTTCTATTGGTCAACTATGTGAACTTGGGGTTAGCTTATCTTTTTTAAGTTATGGCTATACTATGCAGGATCTATAGACGGGTGAGATACTTAGGACATGGCATATGATTAGACGACTGTTTGAACTTATTTCTTTACAACTTCCATCCAAACTTGATGTTAATACTGTTACGTTTAATATTTCACACTCTTTCCTTGGTCATCTTTACAGTGTTAGGCTTAGGTCTTTGATATTTACTGGTTCTTTAGGTCTAGTCAAACTGAACATTTTGATTAGATTTCATGCCAACTTTCCAAAAGACACAATTTACCTTTTCTTAATAATGAATCTATTTCTTTAACATCTTTTGACTTAATTCACTTTGATATTTTTGGACCAACACCTAATGATACTATAGGTGGCTTATGATATTGTGTGATCCTTATTGATGATTTTTCTAGATAAAATTGGATTTATCTTTTACGTAATTGGTCTAAATTGTCTTTTATTTATTCTCACTTCATTATTATGATTCATATTTAGTTTTCTTGCAAAATCAAAGTATTACGTACTGATAATTTCATGGAATATAAGGAAAAATTTTAACCCATTTTCTTAATTAGCATAAAACTATCATTCAAAGATCTTATACAGGTATCTTTCAACCAAATGGTAGGGCTAAACAAAAATATAGAAATATCCTAAATACTGTCTGAACTCTTCTTATCTCCTCTTCTTATCCATAAAATTTTTTGGGAGAAGTTGCTCTTACTATATTCTATACTATCAACTGTATCCCTACTCCTATTATGGGTAATATCTCTCCCTATGAACGTTTATACAATCATGCTCCTGATTATCAAACTCTTAAGGTCTTTGGCAATGCTTGTTTTATTTTCTTCATCTAAATGAATACTCCAAACTAGCTCTGACCACAATTAGATTTCTAATCAGCTAGCCGTCGATTTAATAACCCGTGATGAGATTGTAGAGATGAATTATTTGGCACTCCAGGACTCCAACACAAGAGCTACTACCACCAGATCATCTTCCTCCCACCATCCTCAAGGTGATGACAACTCTTTTGAAGATTTTAATGAAGAGGGTGCAAAATGGGAAGTTATTTTATCTACCGTGAAAGATAACCATAAGACTTTGAAGTGGCGTCTCAATTCTGTGGATAACAAAATAACTCAATGGTGGGGTGGTTAGAACATATGGAGCAAAACCAACATCATCATAATAAGAAGCTTCTAAATTTTTTTAATCACAATCATTACAAGTGCCATCCCCTACGCTGTCTCCACCAGAATCCCCATAGTTTTCTTTTTATTTTTTTGTTCTTTTCCTATTTATTTTACTTATGGTTATAATGAGTGGCCCATCTCCACATTGAGGACAATGTACGGTTTAAGTGTGGGGAAGGAGTTTGGTTGCATTGTTTTAAAGTCATTATAGAAATGTGGTCATGGATTTCATTATATAGTTTAAATATGTCAATGGTTTGAGATTGATAGGCATAATGTTCAAATTAAGTGTGGGGAAGCACTTTCAATATTTTTTTCATTTTGTATGGCATTTACACTTAGGGCATTGTGATGTGTGTTATACCATGAAGTTCTATCATTATTGTTGGAATAAGATTGAGTTATGTGCTTGAAATTAAATGAGTCTTTTTTAGTGGAAGGTGAACCATATTGATTGATTAAATTAGTTAGTTGTATAAACTTAGAAATTGATACTTAAGTGATTAGGTTATGTGTGGAAGCATGATGGATTTTTATATGAGCCTATGTAAAGAATTGATCCAATATAACTCACTTCTAAAGTCATTTCATTTTCTTTATTGTGTGCGATACTCCCTCTAAGGAGATTACCTTCAGAACTTTCTCTAAACCAGTTTAAAACTACTAGATGCATGCTATATGGAAAGGAATAAGGCCTTCTTTGCTTTTAACACCTTGGCTTAAATGACCCACCTGATTTATTATTCTTTGTAACCCCTTTTGAGCCTTAAATTTTTTTGTTTTGTTTTTTGAAGTATACACCTTATATTAAAAACTTGAAAACCTGATTAGCCTTACCCAATCACAAGTCTAATGAAGTGCTAAATGAGCATTAGTTTGGGACTTTTCATTTACATGTTATTTTGAGATGATTGAGAGGTACTTCTACTCATGTTTTGCAGTGTATATAGTTGCTACTATTGTTTCCTTATTATTGAAAAAATAAAAAAGAATAAAAGAATAAAATATAGTGGCAATAAGTAGTAATGAGTAGTTAGTTGTATTCACATGCATATCTCATATTTGGTTATCTCTTTACACTTAGTGCTTTATGAACACCTGTGAGACATCCTTTAACCTTTTTGACTCATGTTAACTTAAGCCCCATTTCAACCATGAAAAAAATTCCTTTTGGTCCATAATAGCAAGTAATCTATGTGGAAGAAAATTGGTGAATTTGCAAGCTTATGGTAGTGTAGTCTCCTACAAGGAGTCTTGAGCAAAACACGAACCCTTAAAAACTTGAGTGAGATAAGTAAACATCATGAGGAAAATTCACCTTGGTTTTATGCTTACCTTTGATCAATGGTATCATAAGTTGAGTTTAATTATGTGCACTGATGAAAACTAATTATGATGTGTGTAGTAGCTTGAGGTTCGAGTACCCAAAGTTTGAAAGATTATATGCACTTGGTATTTTTAAAAACAAACTGATAGAAGTAATGGTTGTGTTTCATTTTCTTGAGGATAAGCAAACATTTAAGTGTGGGGAAGTTAATAAGTGTTCTTTAGACTATTTTTCTAGTTGTTTTAAGATGTTTTAAGTATTTTTTTTGTATATTTTAAACTTAGTTAGCATGAACTTTTTCATCCTTTTCATTATCTTTTAGGCGTCTGATTGTTTCTTCATATTTTTTTTAGTGTTTTAGGGCAAAACATTAGCTTATTTGAGGAATTGTTTGATGCACTTTGATGTTTGGATGTCCAAGTAATAAATGAAGCTCAAGGCAGCACCATATTTGGTACAACTGACTTTCAGAAGGCATTAGGTTCACTTATAAAGCTCCAAATGTTATGAAATTTTACAGGGTGCTAGAACATATGTGAGGAGTAAACATATCAAATTTTATGACATTTGGAGGTTTGTAGATGAAGATACAACAAAAATGTCGAGTAGAGGTCAAAGCTAGAAAATTAGATGTGGTGGGATGACGTGACAAAAGATGCGCAAGACGTGTTTTATGATATTTTAGACACAAGAAGATGTAAGGAACCCTAGCAGTCACACTTCTGGCCTTAGAGAACATCCAAGACAAAAATAGAAGGTTTTGAAAGAGGAAAAACATGTAAAAACTCAAGAACAAGGAGGATAATCAAGATTTAACAAGTGCTATCGAGATTTTCCAGTAAAGGGGCATTCACCATCTTCACTAGTTCATCTTTCTTTTAATTTTCTTTTGATGTTTAATCTAAATAGTATTTTTTTGAACATGATTATGGATTACTAAATCTATTTTATGGATTATTGTTGAATTGTTTATCCAACTTTTAGTAGATTTAATGAGAGATTTTTTTGATTTATTTGAGTTAGGGTGTACAACGAGATTTGGTAGCTTAATGGACCTACATTTAACTGATTAATAGGTGATTGAATAGAGATCTTAATTATTTGTTAAATTGTCCTTAGGAGTGCTTCAAACCCATTTGCATTGTTTAGGAGTAGTGTTGCGAACTGAAAAGTTACAATTTAACTTTTAGGCAGTTTAATTGGGATTAATTGGTTAGATGTCGAAAGAGGGTAATCAAATATGGGATAGCTAAGATCAAACAAAATTAAATCAATTATAAAAGGAAGATAAACAAGGATAGAACAACCACTAAGTCTCCAATATTGAGTATCTTCTGTGTTTTGCTTTCTTTTGTGATTACATTCATTCAAGTTTCGTTACTTTAGTTTAATTTTCAGTTTTTATAATTTTTTTTACCTTAAACAAAGTGCAATTTAGATTGTTAGGTGTCTATAATCAATCCTTGTGAGATTAATATTAGTTATATTATAAGTTATGACCTGCAAACTTGTAGTGTAGCTAAAACTAGTATACAATCACTAATGAAACGATACCTAATTTCTATATGCTTTATTAGAAAATCTTAAATTGGATTCTTTATTAGAATAATTGCACTCGTATTATGACACTCATAGGAATTTTTCTAAATTCTAAAATATAATCTCTAAATTGTTGTCTATGTTATAAAACTTAAGTGTAACAACTACTGAAAGTTATATACTCTACTTCCATTGTAAACAATGGAACAAAAAAATTTTTTCTACTAAACTATGATACTAATGCTTCACTTAAGAATTGAAATGCACTAGAAGTAATTTTTCTATTTAATAAGCTACTCACATAGAATAACCAACTAATTAAAAAAAAGTGTTCCTAAGATACCAAAGTCCTAAATGCAATGTTCTACATATGTACTTAAGAATGCATTTAACAATTAACAAATGAGATTTCCTAGGTGATACTTAAAATCTAGTATACAAACACATATTAAACACGATATCTAGCCTGCATGCAGTACACTACTAGTCATAACTCATTATTGCTTAAAAATCAATTCCTTACCATTATCATTTTTGTTCAACTTTGTGGATGTGTGATATTTATGTATTAGATTATGTTCCTAGGTTATAAAGTGTGTTAATAGGTGTTTTAGGTTATATTCATGTGTTTAGGGCTTAAATTTATGTTATTGTTGATTTTTGTGTGTTTTATGTGATGATTATTGATTTAGGTCAAGGATTGATCTTATTTAAATTTATATCTAATGTGTTTTGGTGTTATTAAGGTGGGAAGTCACCAGAAGAAATTAAAGAAATAGTTTTGCAAAATCGTGTGAAGCATATGATCATACACATCTACAACCAAAAAAATGGTGCACCTCCTGTCAAGATTGTGTAGAATGTACTATCGTGTAATGTATTGAATTTTCTAGGATACAGGATTCAACAATTTTTGATATTTTAAATATATTTTTGAAATAAGAAAAAGTGGAAAACCCTAGGAATTTTCTTAGAATGGTTTGGAAGTGTTTAAGGAAAAATAAAAAAAATAAGAAAGTGGTGGATAGAATAAGAGAAACACAAGATAAAAGATAAAAAAACTCAAGCATAATTCAAGTTCTAGATTTTCTAACATAAGGGCCAGAATGAGAAGACATTCAAGATGCAATTACTTTCTTCTCTTTTTTTCTTTCATTTTCTTTGTATGTTAAATCAAAATATTTTTAATTTTACCATAGTTATGGATTGCTAAACTTCTTTTATGTATTACTCTTAAATTGTTTTTATTGAACTCTTATCTTAATGATTCAAGATATAAATACTTTGAGATATTTATTGTGCTTATTTTTTGAGTTGAATATAAAGATTAAATTAGATATTTGTGTTGTGCTGCACAATGAGAGTTAGTATCATAGTAGACCTATAAGCATTAGATTAATAGGTAATCAAATAGAAACATTAATTACTTATTAGTTATCCATATAATTGATTTAAATCCAATTAGATAGTGAGGAAGAGTTTTAAGAGATCAAAAGATTGAAATTCTTATCTATTTCAATCGAGATTACTTACTTAGATATCGAGAGATGGTAGCCAAAACTATAGGATATCTAGGGTCAAGTATCATTGAATTAATAATGTGAGTTGAAGATAAAAAAATAGAAGTAATTCCTAAGCTTTTATCATTAGTTAATCTCAAGTTCACTGCTGCATTCTTAGTTCTTCAATTTTTAATTTGAGTTAGTTTATTTTATTTCCAACTACTTTCATTCTATTGTTTACCTTAAACAAAGTACAACTCAAATTGTTAGGTAAATAATCACAATCTTAAAGGGAAAAATAGTAGTTATACTGCAAAGATACAACCTGTATATTTGCAGTATATCACACATAACATAAAATTTTTTTGGCGTTGTTACCAAGGATTGTAATTTTAGCATCTTGTGAAATTTGATTTATTTTGATTTAAGGAAATTGATACTTTTATTGTTTGATTATAGGTGCATGACCATAAGGTTCATAAAGACTTCAAGTAAGTATAATAGGCATAAACATTTATAACATCATAAAGCAAAAGAGGGAGATTCAAAGAGAAAAGCAATAAGAAGCAATAGATAGATTAATGATAGAAGAAAGGTATCAAGGATCGTAGGAATGGACCTTCATAGAATTTATAATGTCAGGGTTCAATGCCAATCAATAGGGGATCATAAGACCTCTAGTTTAAGTTAACAATTTCGAGATTAAACCAGTCTTACTGAAAATATTGCAAACCAATGTACAATTTTATAGGAGGGCTAATAAGGATTCCAATGCTCATTTGACTAATTTTCTAAAGATATGTGATACATGTCTATATAATGGATTGTTAGAGGATACAATCAAAAGAAGGTTATTCCCATTGACATTAAAAGATTGGGCCAAAGCATGGTTGAATTTTCTTAATCCAGAGAATGTGACAACATAGGAGCAATTGGTGGAAGTATTTTTGACAAACTATCTTCCTTTGATAAAGACCATAAGCATCATAAAAGAGATCATAAATTTCTAACAAAAGGATGGATAGTCTATGTATGAAGCATGAGAGAGATTTAATGAGCTACAAACATGTTGTCCAAACCATAAATTACTTAAGGAGTTTTTATTGTAGACTTTCTATAATTGAGTCAATCTACCTACAAGAGGATCATTGATGTAACTATCAATGCATCATTGATGAGGAAGAAAGTAGATGTTACACATGAATTATTTAAGGAGATGAAAAATAACAAGTGTCTTTGGATGATGAAGAGGAGAAAGTAACCATCCTTTAAGGATCAAAAGGGAGTACTTGCTCTAGATTCAGAAACAACATTATTGGCTTAAATAGAAAACTTTACCAAGTAAATAAATGACCTATAAGCCACTTCTTCCCACCCATTAAAGACCATAAGGATCGTTAGGATTTTAGTAAGATAGGCTTGGTTCATTGGAATCAAAGATGGACTAACTGAAGGATATGTTAAATTCTAAGTTCATAAGTCAAGATGAAAGCCAAGAAAGGATGGAAACGAAGTTCAATTAGTTCTTAAAGAATATTGCCTCTTTCACCAATAATTTAAAGGTTTAAATCAAGTAGGTAGCTAATGCATTACCTTCAAGAAGTATGGGGAGTCTCCTAAGCAGCACGGAATCTAATATAAGGTAGTAGTTAAAGGCCATCACAATTAGAAGTGGGAAAGAATTAGAAGAACCAGTTGAGAAGAAGTTTGAAACACATATGGAAGAGAACCAAGAAAAGTAAGAGAAAATGAAGAAAAACCATATGTGCCACCACCATTATATGTCCTAAAGATCCTATTCGCACAGAGATTGAAGAAGAATATAATGGATTCTCAATTTGTAAATTTTTAGAGGTTGAAGAGGTTGTAGATTAACCTATCTTTTATGGAATCCTTGGAGGATATCCTAAGTATGTAAATTTTCTTAAAGACATCTTAACTGACAAGCAAACTTGGGAGGACAACTAAAACATATTAATGATAAAAAGTTGTAATCCTATTATTACTAGCCAGACACCTTTAAAATTGCAAGATTTATGGAGTTTTACTATCAATTGTGTAGTTACTAATCTAAAATTTTCTAAATGTTGATATTATTTAGGTTTTAGCATTAGTATTATGCCTTTTTTTTCCCTATTTTTAGGAAATTAGGAATAAGAGATATGAAGCCAAAATTCATTTTTATCTAGTTGATAGTTCAATCAAATAAGAAGTTGTTTGGTGTGTTGGAAGATGTGTTGATCAAGGTGGAAAAATTCATCATTCAAGTGAATTTTATGGTGTTGAAACTATCCATTGATCCTTAGTAAACAATTCATAACTATTGAAAGGGCATTGGTAGATGTACATGAAAGGGAACTATTCCTTAAGATTGGTAATGAGCAGGTGGAGTTTAGTATGAGTAAAGCATCAAAGAATCCAAAGGAGGGCGTTCTTGTATAAAGATCGATGTGGTTGATAAGTGTGTGAAGGAGTAAGAGGAAAATTGTGATGAAGAAGTAGATGAGAAAGATCATGAAGAATTTGAGGAGGAGGAGGAATTGGGTGAAAAGTCAAAACAAGAACCTTTAGAGAGAGCAGAAGCACCCATTCTCCTATCCATTAAGAGACCACACACCTTAGAGTTGAAACCCTTACCCATACACTTCATAGACACCTTTTTAGGTGAGGGTCAAACATTGCCCATTATCATTTCAAACTAGTTAAATTTAGAGCAAGAAAAGAGAGTGGTAGGGATAATTAAAAGGAGGATGAGAGCTATAAGATGGAAAATTTTTGATATAAGAGGAATAAGTTCCAATGTAGTGATGTATAAAATAAATCTTAAAAAAGGTTGTAAGGTAGAGAGGGAGAGACAAAGGAGATTAAATCCTCATATGAAAAAGGCTGTTAAGAAAGAAGTAGTGAAGCTTTTAGATGTCATTATTATTTATCCTATTTCAGGTAGTAAATGGATAAGTCCAGTGTAATGTGTACCTAATAAAGGGATTATAATGGTAATAGAGAGTGAAAAGGTGGAATTAATTTCTATTACAACAATCATAAGTTAGAGGGTATAATTGATTATAGGAAGCTCAACACAGTGAAGAAGAACGATCACTTTCCTTTATCTTTTGTAGATCAAATGATTAAGAGAGTAGCTAGAAATGCATTTTATTATTTCATTGATGAGTATTAAAGGTATAATCTGAATTTATTCTATCTAGAAGACTAAGAGAAAACCACATTCACATGTCCTTATAGAGAACACACCTATAGATGGATGCATTTTGAACTTTAAAATGCACCAACAAATTTTCAAAGGTGCACGATGGCTATATTTGTAGACATACTTAAAGATATTATGGAAGTTTTCATGGTCTTTAGAGACTCTTTTGAACATTGCTTGAAAAATTTAAACAAAGTTCTTCAACGTAATAAGGAATCACATTTAGTTCTCAATTGGGAGAAATTCAAATGAGGGTGTAGTTTTGAGGTATAAGCTATCATGTAAGGGTATAAAAGTAGATAGAGACAAAATGGAGGTCATTGAGAAGTTTCTGCCGAGCAATGTCAAATGTGTGTGAGCATGTTTAGGACAAGCAGGATTTTACTAATGTTTCATAAAGTATTTTTCTCTTGTTGCTAGACGTCTTTTAAATTTCCTAGTTAAGGATGTGCCCTTTCATTCTGAAACAAATTTTTTGAATTCTTTTGATAGATTAAAGAAGTCATTCACTTCAGCACCCATATTGGCATCACTAGATTGGTCCTTATCATTCAAGATTATATGTAATGCTAGTGATAAAGTAGTAGGGTATGTGTTAGGGCAATAAAAGTATAAAAATTGCATGCATTTACTACACAAGTAATACTTTGACAAGATCTCAATTGAATTACAAAACAATATAAAAGAAGTTGTAAGTAACAGTATTTACATATGACAAGTTTTGGTCTTAGCTCTTAGGCTCCAACGCAATCATTTATAGAGACCATACAGAGTTGAGATACTAGATGGTATGGTTGTGCTCTACCTAAGTTTTAATTAAATTTTAACCAAGAAACATGCTTACTAAATCACAACTCATAAAAAAAGAAAGCGTACCTATAGCTAATGTAATATAGTTTAGTGAATCTAGGATCGCTCTATAAGGAGTGCTATTATCGATGAATTCTTATCTAAATTAGTTAACTTATCAAAATGATAGATTGATTGATTGTCAAAAAATAAAATAAGTAAACAATTAAAATAAATACCTAAGACAATTTCAAATATTGATAATCAAAGATGAAGCTAAGATTTAGGTAATTACGCCATCTAGGATGCATGTATATTCATTATATTCTTGTATTAACTCGAATTCCTTAATTTATTATACCATAGAGTACTGAATATAAATTATACTCTCTCTCGAATTATAAAACCCTATTAAATTCAATAAATTAAGTGAAAGTTCTCTATATCCCAATCTAAATATCAAATAAATTACTTAGTTATATGGAATCTATTATTTCAGTTAAGATCACACCTAATCTGAATATCTTATGTAAGCTTATCTTTAGGTCTCCATACAATATACTTTGTTAATGGAGTGATCTAATACATACAATTAATGTTTCAATCTAATTACACATAATTAAAGCCATGAAAACAATGTTTACTTTCTCATAACAATTGCGTTCAAAATTCATAAGCATCTATAACAATCTAATTAAAAATATTGAACTCAAGGGTTAATATGAGAATAACCATGAATATCACATCTTAGAGTTTCTAAAAGTCCAAATCCTAAAAAAAAAAATAGTTCCTACACATTGAAAAAATCATATAAATAAAAATAAGAAATAAGGAATTAAAAAATATCATGGTGAATTTGTCTTCAATCTTCGAAATCTTGATGCTGAAATCCAATCCTTGATCTTTAATTATGTGTTTGGACCCATTCTTCTCCTCTAAATTAAACCAAAACCCTTTGGAAGAGCCTAGGATTTGTTTATTTTGGAGTGGTGGCTGCCTCCCCTCTGAATGAGGCTATTAAGACCAAAAGAACCTAAAACTTAGTTTAGGGGGCATGATTCTCAAGGATCCCCATGGCTTAGGCCACAGCTTGGCCCAACCCATGGGCTTCTCTTGCATTTTCCAACTTCCACCTTCCTGCAATCTTTTCACCATAACTTCCTCTCTGCTTGTCATTTTTTCATGAAATTTGATATGTAGAGTCCTTACATTGAATCCTATAAAAT
>JAOXYD010215572.1:0-19655 GCA_028565735.1 Pinacopodium congolense
GTAATCGGTTATATAAGCTTATACAGAACTTGATGCTTAAGCAATGAGGTAGTGTAGAGATGTATAATAAATTTTAATTTAAGCCAATGTGAGGATTGAGCCTTTATGACTCCATCTACAGTTATTTCATTTCTTTGTATGTGTGATGCTTAGGTTATTACTTTCAGAACTTGCTTTGAATCGGTTTAAGTCTACTGGATGCATGCTTAATAGAGATGATTAAAGCCCTTTTTGGGATTAATTCTTGGCTTAAATGACATACCTTTTATTATCCCTTACTACCCCCGTTAAGCCTTAACCCCCTTTTTCTTGAAAACACCCCATTTTAAAACCCAAAACCCTATTAGCCTAACCATTCACATGCTTAGTAAAGTATTAAGTGATGCATTATTTAGGATTTTGAGCTATATTTTTTTTAGATGAATATAGTGACATTGCTAGTCTTTGAGCACATTTCATGTAGCAACTGTTTTGTTTATTGTTTCGTTATTATTGTTCAAAAAAAGGAAAAAATAAAAGAAAATAAAAAAAGAAATAACTGTTATTAGCATCAATAAGTTTGGAGTAGTAGTATTATTCATTTATATATCTCATAAGCTTATATTTGTCATCCCTTTTATGCATTTGATGCTTTATGAATGCTTGTGATGAACCCTATAAATCCCTTTTAACCCACCTTATCCTTAACCCCATTACAACCTGAAGCAAAATCCTTATGATCTATTTTTAGCATGTAATCATTGTGGAGAAGAATTGATGTATTAACAAGCCTATTATAGTGTAGTTTCCTATAGGAAGTTTGAGCGAAGCACTATCCATCAAATATTTGAGGGAAATGAGTTAAACCATGAGGAAAATTCATTTTGCATTTATACTTATCTTTGAGCATTGGTTTCATAAGTTGAGTTTGCTTATGCACACTAATGAAAAGTAGTCATGATATATGTATTAGCTTGATATTTGAGTTGGCTATTGTGGGATTGCATGCTTTGATCTTTATGACATTGAAGCGATGGAATTGAATGATTGTGTTTGATTTTACTTGAGGACAAGCAAAGGTTTAAGTGTATAGAAGTTGATAATTGTGCTTTAATATATGTTTTTCTAAGTGTTTGGCATGTGTTTCCTGTATGATAGGTTGTTATTGTTGTGTTTTAAGAATTATTTTGTGTATTTTTATTTAGTATGATCTTTATTATTATTTTATTTATGTTTAGTATTAATTTGGAGTATCTTTTGATTATTTTAGTATGTTATTTTTATTTTATATTTTATCATTTAATTGCTGATTTTAGGTTAGAATGAAATTTTATTAGTGTGTGTATTTATTGTATGGGGTAAATTGAAATTAAAATTTAAAATTAGTAGAAAATAAAAAAGAAGAAGAAGCTTGAAATTCGGAGCATGAAGAGTGAAAGGATAAAGAATTAACTAAGGAAAAAACCAAGTATAACTTGAAAAAATACGCGGATCGAGGCGACAGTCCAAAGTCCACTAGTTGTTGCCGATAAAGAGTGCTCCTGGCGAGACTGCATAGGCATGGCCATAGGCTTTCCGCATGGACGCTTGCGATAGAGGCTTCACGCTTGGGTGGCGGGCTGCTAGAAGTTGGATGGACTGAAGCCTGGCGCATGGGCCAGCATGCATGGTACGCATGGAGCCTTTTGCACGGACCTGCGCATGGAGCCTTTTGCACGCATAGACCTCAGCTGCTGGACTTCCTCTTGGACCTAGAACCTTCCTCTCATAGACCAAGCTACCTAGAAGACTGCCGCCTGGACCACGTCGCTACCCGCCTGGACCACCACTTGCATATACCTGCTTGGACTTGCAGACAACCTGCAAGACCAATGCGCCTAGACTAAGACCAAGCACCTGCATCATATGCTGCTGGCCGTAGTCCAAAGAAGCTAACCCACCTGCACCAAGACCCACGTAGAAAACACACAGTAAAGGGAAAATCAGAAAAGGAAGAGTAAAAAACAACCCTAGCAAGAAAAGCGAAGACGCAGATTTGGACAAACATAGAGAGAACACAAACAGGATAAAATTTTCAGCAGCCACATCGCACAGAGAGAGCAAATTCAGGTGAAGGAGAAGAAGTACATTCAGGCACCGCACAAAAAAAAACTCACATAGTCTTCTTCTCCAAGCACCATACAAGCATCTAGTTTTAAGCTTTAAACTTCAAGAGTTCTTTCAAATTTTATTTTTTTAAAAAAATTTATTTTATTTTTATTTTATATTTTGGAGAATATGGATATAATTGAACTTATTTCTATTATGAGTAGCTAAAATATTTTTAAGATTTGTTGTTTGAATTATTTGGAAACCTTTGGTTGTTAATTTAATTTTATAAATATTTGTGTTATTTATTGAGCTTAAACCTTATAATAAATCGAGAGAGTGAGTTGGGTAATCTGTGTTAGATGTACAACGAGAGTTGGCATTTAATAGACCTATAGATAACAAGTTATTAATTTATTAAGAAGTGATTTCGATAAATTGATATACTACTTATAGGATAACTTCATATCTAGTTGAATATTTAGGAAAGGCTTTGCATGTTAAGAGATCCTAAAGTTAATCTTAGATTATTTAACTAGTGACATTTAGTTGCACCTTGAGAGAGGATAGCAAAAATATTAGGAAATCTTATGCCAAATATAAATTAGATCAATTAAACCAAAGGGAAACAAATAGGGATAACAATAAGTCATGTTCTTGAATCTTGATTTTCTCTTAATTTTAGTTTGCATTGTTGGTGATTGGTTTAGTTTTCATTTTACTTATTTATTTTATTTTATTTGTTTAAATTGATTTCTTGAACAAAGTATAAGCCAAATTGATAGGGTATCTAGATACAGTCATCATGGGATCGATATCCGTTCTTTACTACAAGTACAACCAGTATACTTGCGTTTTTTGTGTAAAACTAGTGGTTTTAGTTTTAAAATTAATCAATCAACAGTTAATTAGAACTTATTCTTAATTAACATCTCAATTGGAAGCATTATTATGATGTACATAATATATTATTTTGACTAGATTCACACTTAATCTGGAAATCTTATGGAAGTCTATCTCTAAATCTCTCTTGAACCAATGGAGGTTCCACATTTTCTGTTGTGATGAAAAAATGTTATTACCAATGGTTTTAACGTGTTTGTTGTGTTTGATAACATAGGTTTGATGAAAAGTGATAGAAATGTGTTAAACCAAGGTTCATGTTGAAGCCTTAAAGAGTTAAGAATATGTTTAGAACCTAAGTTAAAGCGTTGAAGTATGTGGAGATGGATAAAGACAAAGTTAATGGAAAGAGGAGAATTGGAGCTAAAGTAAAGGATACTTGAAGATCAAAATGATGGATGTAATATCAGTTTGCAAGATAGTTAATTTAATAGTTTTTTATGTAAATTTTAATGTAATTGTCTTCTTTGGTCTTACCATTGTGTTGAAAGAGCTAAAATCATGTGCATTGGATTCATAGTTAGTGATTTGCATATAAGATGCATAATCAAGAGGAGTTGTATATGATTATTGTGATTGAAGATCCTCTTGATACATGGATAAATGATTGTATATTGATTGTATGTGTTGTGAGTATATGTGAATTGATTAGTAGATGTGTGAAATGAAGTGTGTGAAAAAGATAGGATGAATTATGAGATTAAAATATGCTAATGTGTGTGATTACATGTGAAATAAAACGTTAAGATAAGTTGGTAAAATAAATTAATATAATTGATTAAATTAAAGGTTATATGAATTAATGTAATTGTGTTAAAATGGAGTTAGGATGTAATTAAACGTGTCTAGAATTGTTTGAAATTATTTGGAAGTACATGAATGAGGTTGGATTAAATATGAATAGGTTTAATGTGTTAAAGAGTCAGAAAAAGCAATCTAAATAGTAGACTAGTTGACTAATAGGTGTACTCATCAACCAGAGACTAGCCACTCAGTAGAGGCCACTAGTTGACTAGTACAAAAAATAGAATCCAACGGTAAGATTTCTAATGGTAAAATGAAGTAATTATTTTGTAAATTTGGGGAATGATCATATTTGGCTAATTGGATGTTTCTCACTTGTAAATAGGTGTTTTACATGTGTTATTTTTATCTAATAAGCTTAACAAACATTTATATAAGGAGATAAAAAAATTTTTAAGCTTCAGTTATGAGTTTATATTGAAGTTTTTTTAATATTATTATTGAATCAAGGTGGTTCTAATCCTGTGTTTTGATTATGAAAAAACATTATTATTACTAATGTTTAAGTCTTTGATGATTTATAAGATAGGTTGATGTGTAAAGTGTAAGAGCATATATGTGGAGCCTAAGGTAGAAGAGCCATCTTGAAGATATTGAAGAGTAACGTAGAAGAGCTATCTTGAAGGGATTGAAGAATGGATCAAGCATTAAAGAGTTAGAATGAAGTTCAAGTAATGATCAAGCTTGAGAAGCTTAAAGATCAAGAAAGGAAGATCAAGTAGTTTAGAAAGAGTTTAGGGAAAGGGTTGAAAATGTAAGTGCCTTAAACTTAATCTTAATCAATTCTTGAAAAGGGCTCTCACATTTTAATGACCATTTGCATATAGTCATATAAGAGTTAAATTGTGGTTTTAGTGATTAACTTGACTTGATTATGGCCTTAGTAAATTTGGAATTGAATTAGGTGACATATAGGCTAATTTTTTATGTGTTTATGTAACATGAATTATTTTAATGTGTTGATATGTTTAAGTTGATTAAAATGTTGCTTGAAGTTGTTTATGTATGTCTGAATTTGTTTGAACATCTTTATGGAATGAATTTAAGTTTATCTATGATTTAAGAATTGATTGAAATGGTTTTAAAGTTGGTTAAAATGAAAATTTTTCATAATAAAGGCAATTCTTATGTTTTGGATTGATTGAAATGTTTTGATGATTCAAATAGCCTTGAATTATATCTTACAACTTGTTTAAGGTCTTGTTTAAAGTTAGGAATTTGTTTGGAAAGTTTTAGAGTTGGTTTGGAGTGTTTTTCATGTTTTTCTTAAACATAAAACTGTGGGCTGTTCATCCTTAAACGGTGGCCTCCAAGGGTGCCATTTTACCCTTTATTTCTAGCACTATCAACGGTGGGTTGTTCTTAGAATAACAAAGCTGTTGATCAACTCAGAAGGCGCCATTTTACTTATAGACTTTAACAGCTAGTTTTGGGTTTTCGAACTAAATGACTTTTTAACCTCCCAAACGGCTAGTGTTTGTTTCTAATGACTTCAAACCTCTCCTAACACTATTTATAACATTTCGAAACTGTTTTAACAAGCTTAGATTCCCTGAAAAACAAAATTAGAAAGATCAATCATTGAATTACTCAAAGCTCTCTTAAGTTTCTATACAGTTTTTTACTCAATCCATAGTTTTGTGTTTTAGATCAGTTTCCTGTGCCGTAAAATTTGTGTTTTCAGTTAGTTTAGATACAGACTAATCTCAAAAATTTTCTATTTGATTTTTGTATTCATTATTTTGTTTGCATTGAGCTTTCAAAAATCAACATACCAAAACTGTCTTTGTTTTGGTTAAATTGCACTAAACTTCTGTGTTCTTCAATTTTGAGCTTGCAAAATTATTTTTATTGATTCAAAATTACTACAGACATTTTGGTTAAGGTCTTAAGAGTGCATAAGATCTTTTACTTCAATTTTTAAGCACTCAAATCATGTGATTGAGCTCAAAGAACATAAATTGCCCAAAATTGTCAATTTTTTTATATAGCACCTTTGAACAATTCGATTTTTGATTTTAATCAGTTTCTAGGTGCAAAATTTTTTTTTTTAGTTTGCTTAAGGTCCTAGGAGTGTTGTAGTTTTTTTTTTTCAATTCTTAAGTGATTATATTGTTTGTTTTAGCTTAATCTTTACAGGTTGATCAAAGTTGTCCAGGTTTGATCATTCTAACTTTGTGCTTGATTTTGATCATTCAATTGATCATAAAGATTGGTCTTCCAGTATGTTTATTTCATTTAATTTACATCATTTTGGTGATTAAATTCATGTGTTTATAGGCTTGAACTTAAAAACTGCATATATTTGACAGTTTGTGTTTATATTGGTTGAATATGATTTTTGAATGAATTAATCACATTTTTAGTGTTTCAATTTGATTGTTCATGATGTATTGAAGTGTTAGGAGGCTAGTTATAATTTTGGTTTGCCTCTATATTTTTCAATATTGAGTTTATTGCATAAGCATTAGTGAAACACCATTGAAGGTGTATTTGGTTACATAATTTGGGGGAATTAATTTATGTTGATTGTTAATTGTGGTGTAGGCTGCTCTTTGCCTTTAAAATGGATTTGGTAGGTTACTCTTCACCTAGGATAAAGAAGATTTGGATTGGATTAATCTTTATTTGCGAATTGAATTGGTTTAGGCATTAATTGTGCAGTGAACATTCTATATTACATTAGTTGCATTTTAACCCTTATCTTGTGTTAATTTTGATCGAGGATGTCATAATCTATATAAGCTTGGTTTAAAGATTAAGGGAGCTTGGATTAGGAGTTGTCCTTGTAGGACAAAAATTGTAATCTTTGGTTGTACTAGAAAAGGCTCCTCTTTGCCATAAAAAGATTGTTGTAAGAGTTACTCTTCACCCTCTCTATGAAAAGCAAGATTGGTAGGTTCCTCTTGACTTTAGAATTTAAGATTGTTGTATAGGTTTGTCTTGACCTTAGAACAAGATTGGATTGGGTTCCTTTTGACCTTTGTAATCAAGATTATGTAAATGTTCCTCTTGGTCTTGAATCAAGAATATTGTAAAGGTTACTCTTGGCCTTTTACCAAGATTTTATTAGTGAATTTCCAACAAGTAGTTGGAGAGAGGACATAGTCTATCTTTATGGTAGGTGAACCTCTATAAATCTTGGTGTTCTTATCTTCCTCATCTCTTTTACATTTATGCATTTGTGTGTGCTTTATTTTTGTTTAATATTGGTTTAGAGATTGCATATAATTAAAATTGGCCTAAGGTGTTCAAAGTGTTTTATTTTTGCAAGAATTTTTAAACACCCAATTCACTCCCTCTTGGGTGCCACAGGGCTAACATACAGTTTAATGTAATCTAGAAAACACATTAAATCAAGGTGAGTTAATGTATACAAGAATCTTAAAGGGATTAATATCCTAAATCCTAACTTCGTTATTGTCAGTTAAACCATGTGGTTTTTGTGTGTGGATTTTTCGTAATCTATTTTTTTTATTTTCCCTTTTAATCAATTAGCCATTCAAAAATCTTTAGTTGGGTAGATAACGAAGTTAGAATTTCACTAATAGTGTAGTCTTTAATGTTCGACACTTAGATTTACTATAGCTATATTGCATAATTACAGGTAAACTTGCCTTATCATGTGTTGTGGTATTGTTTATTGTATTTCTTTTTTATTTTTCATTTAAAACTTAGGTACTTCCATTTTCCCTTCAAGAATTATAACTATAATATCAAGCTCATGAAACTCTCAAAAGACCACTTAAGCTACTGCCCAAGCCATCAATTGAAGAACATCTTACTCTTAATCTTAAACCTTATTCATTTCAAGAATGCATTTTTAAAACCACTTGAGTTCTTACATATTATTTTTTCTTCTTTATTAATAGATACCATGGTGGAAAGGCTGTTAATGGTACTTCGAGACCATAATCAAGCTTTAGGATGGACGTTTGATAGCTCCTAATCTATATATCTTTTAGGTAGGGTTTATGGTGATTATGTTGAGTTTAAGGAGAAAATACATGTAATTCTTATGCATATTGAGTTAAATTCTTTGAATGTGATCTAACTTATGTGATTTCCATGTTTATCATATTTCATAGGAATTTGAAGAGAAATTTCATACACCTTTGGGATTAAAAAAGATGTGGGGTTGATTTTTTGTTCAAGAAAATCAAGTGAGGGATCTCCACACTCAATTTCATGACTAAAGGACAAGTGGAGAGGGAGTTACTATAAAAAGACAGAAGGAAGCCATAAGCTAGAAAACTAACAGGATCCCACGGAGTGGGCCATACCCCGTGGCTTACCTCATAGACTTTGTCTAGAGACTAGCAATAGGGTGAGCAGCCACTGATTCCCCATCTCACCTTTTAACCTAGTTGTGTCATTTTTTAGGGACTTTTGCCTCTAAAAACCTCCTAGTAGTGACCAAGGTACGAGAAATGAATCCTAAGCCATCTCTAAGGACTTTTTTTTTCATAAATTTAAGATGAAATTAAATAAAAGAAAGAAATTGAGATTTCAAGATCAAGACTAGTTTTAGGCAACAATCATCATAAAAAATTGAAGGAATTCAAGAGATGCATCGATGAGTTCTTCTGATCCCTTTCTATTTATGATCTTTATTACTATTCTTAGAATCCTCAGGAGTTAAACTTATTATAAGAATTAAATTTTTATGAATCCTAAGATGTAGTATACATTGTTTCCTTTAATTAAATGTGAATTTCCTATATTTCCCTCAAATTATCTATGGATATTAATTGAGATTATTTTTTAAATTAAAGGTGATAATGGAATATTTAATTGTAATATATGATTTCATATGTTTAGATAGACCAAGTCATATATATTACTAGATCACCTATAGGTAATGCGTCTTGAACGGAGACCTTGACCATAGGCTTATATATATATAAGATGTCTAGATTATACGTGAGTATAATTAAAAAATAAGTTAAATAGATCCTTATAATGCATTAAATTGATAATGTGAGATAGTGTGACCAACTTTTTAGTTTATCAAATTGAATAGGAATTGCATGATTGACCATGAGCTTGCTATTTAATTTAGGGAACCTAAAAACTAAGGCAATCTAAAAAAGACATTAAATCAAGGTTAGTTAATGTGTAAAATAATCTTAAGGGGACTAATAACTTGAGTCCTAAAATCATTATTGTCAGTTAATTTTTGTGAATTTTCTTTTAGATTCACCTTTGTCTATTTTGTTTTTTTTTCCATTTTAATCAATGAATCATTTAACAATATTTAACAGGCTAGATAACAAAGTTAGAATTTTTCCAATAGCATAGACCTTAAGGTTTGACACGTGAATTCACCTTATCTATATTGCATAATGATAGGTACATTTTCCTTTTGGTGTGTTATGGTATTGTTTAGTTTGTTTCTTGATTATTATTTCATTTAACTTTGTCCTTTAACAGATCAAGTTTTTGCCACCATTTCCTGGGGCTATGTCATTATTAAATAATTCTCTATTCTTTGTTAAAATTGGTTTATTTATTTGGTTTTAGTTTTAATTTGTTTCATTTTTCACACATATAAATTTTTTTCATTTTATAAAGACAATTATACTTCTTGATCTTTTCTTATTCTTTCACTCCTCATGCTAGGTACTTTCTTTTATAGCAAGGTATCATCCTATTGATTTACTAGATTCAATTCCTAAAGTTCAATAAACATTCATAATATAATTAAGAGAGAAGAAGTTAGAAGGTAGCATCAAGTTAGAAGTCTTAGAGTAACAATTTAATAACATAGATCAAGTGTTAGCATAACAAAAGAAGTTAACCATGGGAGATTTTTCATGACCATTATTATAAGGTACGAAATCCAGTATACAAAGGTTGAGGGTAGAGTGCACAAATGTTGAGATCAAGTTATATAAGATCCAAATGCTATATAATAAAGTGCATTTTGGTAGGCTTTTTGATGAAGATCCGAACACCTATATCGCCAACTTTCTGGAGATTTGTAACACCTTTAAATTGACAGGGGTGTTAAAGGAAGCTATTAACTTATAGTTATTCCCTATTACAATGAGGAGCAAAACCAAATCATGGCTAAAGACGAATCCAGTAGATTCCATCACTTTATGAAAAACATTATCCAAGAAGTTCCTAACTAGGTACTTCCCTCCCTCTAGATTAGCTAAATTGCATAACTAAATAATCTCTTTTTAGCAGTAGGAGCAAGTGAACCTACGAAAAGCTTAGAAGCATTGGAAGGTTGTACTTAGAAAGTGCCCCTATCGTAATTTTAACTTGGGAATGCTGATGTAGATCTTGTTATAGATCTTAACTCCACTACGAAGCAATTAATATAAGTAATACTAGTTTTAATACTCCTTAGTTGCATGAGATAATCAAGAATATAGTCATGAACACTTATAATTAAGGGATTGTAAGGTAGAGAACAAAACATAGTAGAGGTGCACACATCATAAACAATATAGCTTTACTAGAAGTGAAGCTAGATGCCCTTAATAGAGAATATGTCAGTGGCATATAACTCTGCTCATGTAATGGCATGTTATTTTTATGAAGAAAACCATCCTAATCATGACTATTAGGAGTTTGATGACATATATAGCAAGTGGATTACGTAGGAAATCATTAGAATAATTCCTATAGTAACACCTATAACCTAGGGTGGCGAAATCATCCTAACTTTCCACGGAAAGTTTAAGGATAGCAAGGATAGAGTCATTCGCTTGGTTTTTTACCACACCTATAAAAAAACAAGCAACCTAGTTTTAAGGAGCTACTAGCCACATATATGACCATATTTGATTCTTACTTCAAGAATATTGAAGCATTGATTAAAATTTAAGAGATTCAAGTAGAGAAACTGACCAAGAGCATATTGGAGAGACCACTAGGTACTTTGACTAGTAATAACTAGTAGAACTCTAGGGTGCAAGTACATCTTATGTTTTTAGGGTATGAGGATGGTGCTAAAGACTTAGTGCATGAGGAGATAGAAACAACATAAAAAGGAAGAAATGGAAGAGAAGGGATCTAATCCATCATGTTTTATTCCTAATAATATCATCATTGGACAACTGAAGGGACATATAGATATGCACTTAGATCCTATTAAGTAATTGAACGCTAATACCCCTTTAATTAAATATCTTATGCAAGATCTGAAGAATGTAATGTTACTTAATGACGTACTTGAGAACAAGAAGATGAAAAAGATTTCAAGGATGATGATGAGGGAGGAGTGCGTTGTTATCATTATGGACAAACATCCATAGAACTTATAGGACCCAATTAGTTTCTCAATCCTTTGCATGCTTGGTATTTTTCACTTATATGAAGCCTTAGCTAAGATAGGAGATAAAATAAATCTTATGTCTAACAAACTATTTCATGAATTAGGCCTATAGATCCCTAAGCCTACTAAGATGAGGATACATTTAGCGAATAGATCGGTTAAGTATCTTAGGGGAATAGTAGAGGCAAGGTTGATAAATATATATTCCCTGTTGACTTTATGATCATAGATGTTGACGATGAAGATTAAATTCCCTTGATTCTGGGTAGGCCTTTTTTAACAACGAGAGGACACAATGAGAGGAAATTAAGTCTTAGGATAGAGGATGAATCAATTATCTTATCCAATTCTAAAACTGTTAAGTCCTTAATAGAAGCAAAGCGACACTCTTCTTCTTATGACATGATGGCTAATGGCATTTTGAGTTCTTAGGAAGACATGGTAAAAAATGGATCCTTAGACTTAGACTTTCTGATGATGCTTAAATTCAAGTGCAATAAAAATGAAGCAATTCCAACCCTCATTGTTAAGGAGCTGGGTATGCTTTTCTTTTTCCCCTATACACTTAGAGCTTTTGGTTTAATTTCATTAGTTGGGATTTGTTCATGGGAAAGACATCTTTGATATAATAAATGACTTGTTTTGCGATTTTTGTGTTCAATTATTAAGCTAAGATGTTATATCACATGAAATATCCATATTTTCACATTACCCATATATTATTTTGTTGAATTGATTACTCTTCCATATAAGTGGTAAGAGGTTCGGAAAATGGCATACCTATTTCACTCAATTTTGTTGTTTGGCTACCTTTGCTACTTGGTTGTTATGTTTTAGTGATTATTGGAGATGTGGAAATTATAAGGCTCAAAATATTCATATTTTAGGCATAATTTAGGAATATTTAGGATAAATTTTGGATGCAATTACATGTGATTTAGAATTTAATTCTAGTTAAAATCCTTGAATGAGGTGTTACTCATATGATTTTCATGCTTTATCAAAATTTATAGGATTTTGGAGAATAACTTAGCATATTTCCTAGTTTATTCAATTGAATAGGGTTGCATAACTCAAGGAAATCGAGTTAATACAAGAATATAATAATACACATGCATTCCTGAGGGTGTAATTATCTTAATCTTAGCTTTATCTTTGATTATTAAACCTTGCAATTGTGTTAGGTGTCTCTTTTAATTGTTTAGTTATTTTCTTTTTCATTAATTAATTAATCCACCATTTTGATAATTAGCTAATTTAGATAAGAATTCATCGATAATAGTAATTTTCGTGGATTGACCCTAGAATCACTAAACTATATTATATTAGAGATAGGTACACTTGCCTTCTTTATGAGTTGTGATTTAGTGGACGTATTTCTTGATTAAATTTTATTTAAAACATAGGTAGAGCACAACCATCATCAGAAACATTAACTAATGATTAACATCTCATAAGGTTGATATTAAGTGAATTTGGAATAAATTCTTAAGTTTTGGATGTTTATATGGTTTGAATGGAATACATTTGTTATTAATTCAGTTAAGAATGACTTGAAACTATCCCATTAGGCTATTATAATCTTTGTAGATTAAAGGAATTTATACATTATGTTTGATTTAGGAACATTTCTTCCCCCTTTTACTTGATCCGTATAACTTTCATGTCATTCTTATAATTTAAGTTAGATGGTTAATTTTGGAGAGGATAATACACCATATGATTGTTAAATGTTAGGACACATCACATGCCTAATTTTGTGCAATCTTCTTAGTTATTTCTTTATCATTGCGATGTGTTTATTTCATTACATGTTTTATGCCATGTTAAAACTAGATGATTAATTGAATATTTATGATTTCCTTATTTTTTTTATAGCAATCATGACTGGATGAAATGAAAAAGTGAAGAAATATTATCAACGATAGGGCCTCCTTGTTTGGGTGTTTTACAATTGAACCAACAACCCTTTTATTTCATAACTTCGAAATAGACAAATTCAACCCTTTTATTGAGCCTAACAACTTTTTAGTCTTTCGAAGGCTTAGAGATATTAGGCTTGATTGATGAATTTTTAAGTTACTTGCAAAGAGGAGGATGGGGTACTTTTGTGGGGATCAAAGATCCAAAAGACCATAACATCCTATATGAACTCCAGGCCACCTTTGAGTTCGACTAAAATTTAGTGGGAGGATATTAATGATGTGATGAAATTCTAGTTAGGAGGGCAAAAAATTTCCATGTTATGTTGGGAGTTCAATTGAGCATTAGGGATTTCAATAGTTAAAATCACATGTCTAATAGAAATAAAGAATTTTATATTAGACTTTCTTACTCCAAGAAGGGTTGATTGATAAGTATGCTTTTGGGTTATGTTTCTAGGTTATTCTTAAGCGTTTTAAGTGTGTTTTAGCTTTATTTTATTTTATATTTCCATTCCTTTGCATCTTTTCATGATATTTGATTTGTATAACGTTTAAAGGTAGATTTGGAGCTTGTTTGAAGGATGGATTAATGCACTTTGGTGGTGGACTTTGCATGCGTCAGAATTTCAGCTATGGACGTGTTGCAGGTAGTTTTGATGACCCTTCAGGCAGACTTATAAAACTCAAGTGACCATAAAATTGGGAGTAAGAACAACATGTGAGGAGGATTGCTTTCAAATTTAAATTTAATAGGAGGTCGGGAGAAGACGTTATGGCTAAATGAGTGAAGGGAGAAAAAAGTTGTCAAATAGGAGTGTATGATCTTGCACATGCACCATCATGCATCATCTTGGAACTAAGTTTATATCACTCTTGTGCACAAATACAAGGATGATAGGTGGAACTTATTAGGAACAGGTGAAATATGACATTTTAAGTTAGTCGATCCTTTTTTTTGGACATATTTAGGGGCTCTAAACTCTAGGAGCCTCAAACAATCATTAGAGGCCTTCCAAATGAGGAAATAAAGAAAATTTTTTGTGGCTTTTGAAAGAGGAAAACAAGACATCATCCTGGGAAATGAAGAAAACTCTTCATCATCCAGTTTTTCCTGCTTCCTTGGAGTAAAGAGGAGGATTTCAAAACTTCACCCAGTCTTTTATTTTTTCTCTTTAGTACTTTCTAGCATAAAAAACATGAATGATGTTAGATTATTTGTGATTATGAATAGGTAAACACTTTATGGGAGTTATTCTTGAACTTTTTTGTGAAACACTTACTTTTTGATTCAATGAATGAATGTTTGTGATATGTATTAAGCTTATGCCGTGCAATAGATTGAGAGAGTGAGCTTGAGCATTCATGTTAGATAGGGCAATGAGATTTGGTCACCTATCGACCTATACATATTAAGGTTTTACAAGTAGTTGAAGAGAGATCTTGGCTATTTGTTTAAATTACTTATAGGATTGTTTAACATCTAATTGAACGGTTAGGAAAGGTTATGTAATTTGAGGAGCATCACAATTGATTCTATCATAATTCAACTTAAGAAGGGTAATTAAACATTAGAAAATCTTGGGTTAAGCATAATTGAATAATTAAGATAAGAGGGAAGAATAAGAGGGATAAAGTGGCTCCTAATCTTAAATCTTAACTATCAAATTACTGCACTTTTCCCAAATGATTGTTCTTTGTTTGTTTAATAAATTTTAGTTTATTTTCCAATTTTTATCATTTGAAATTATTTTCTTAAAAAAATTAGAAGCTAAATTGAGTGGTTACTAATTACAATCTTTGTGGGACGATATTTGCTTTTATTACAAGTAACGATCCATACACTTGCGATTTTTAGCATAAAAGAAGTTAGTTTTGCAACAAACAAGTTTGAGGAGCCATTGTCAAGGATTGTTTGTTTAACATCTTGTTAAGTTTGAGTGCATTTGATTTAAGGATTTTTTGTACTTTTTTTTATGTGTATTCGCAGGTGCATGAACATATGAGTACAAGAAGGTGAAACGAGCTTAATGACGAAGAATTTTTAGATATTACAAGACACAAAAGAGAGTTGAGAAGAGTAAAGCACCAAGACACTACCTAAAGGGATATAGCAGAAGAAGGAGAAGAAGGGGGTGCTGAAAGGAAATTAATGGATTTTATGAGGCCAAGTTTCAGTCCTCAAGCGGTTACAATGCCTATTTTACAAATGAATAACTTTGAGACTAAGTCGGTGCTCCTTAACATACTTCAATCTAGTGTGTAGTTTTACAGATTGGCTAATGAAGATCCTAACGCCCATTTTGCTAATTTCTTATAGATTTGTGATACATTTCAATTCAATGGGATGTGAGATGATGTAATGAGGTTGAGGTTATTTCCTTTCATGCTGAAGGACCGGGCTAAGGCATGGTAGAGTTCTCTAAACTCAAGTTATAGCACCACTTGGGAGCAGCCAGTCCAAGCTTTTCTTGTTAAGTACTTTCACTTGACCAAGACAACAAGTATCATAAAAGAGATCACAAACTTCCAAAAACATGATGGGGAGTCATTATATAAGGCTTGGGAGTGATTTAAAGAACTACAAAGGAGTTACCCACATCACAATCTTCTTACAAACCTTTTACAAAGGAGTGACTTAAAGCACAAAATGAACTATATATGCAACTTCATGAGCTTCTTTGATGAGGAAAACTATAGATGTAGGCCATGACCTCTTAAAAGGATAGGTGAGCAACAGTTTCATGTGGTCTAATGAGAGGAATAGGCAAGGTCAAAGGAGTAAAAGGTATGATTTCACTTGACTCAGTGACAACTTTACAAGCACATATTTCAACCCTTACCAAGCAACTGTGTAACATGCTTTTCCTTAAGCAAAATCAAACAAAACCAAACCATCCCATCAATTCATCTTCATAAGGATTAAGAGCATGCAATCTTTCAAACTTTGGCCAACTCAAATTGCAAGCTACTACATACATCAAGACTAGTTTTCATTGGCATATATAAACAAACTCAACTTATGACAATATTGATCAAAGACAAGCATAGAGTCAAAATGGATATTCCTCATGGAATTCACTCACTTAACTCAAGTGTTTAAAGGCTAGTGTTTCGCTCAAAACTCTCTATAGGAAAGCACACTACCATCGAGTTGCAAATACACCAATTCGTCTCTACAGTAATTACACACACAAATAGATCAAAAGGACTTTGCTAAGGGTTGTAATAGGGTTAGGGTTAAGGTAGGTCAAAAAGGGTATAAAACATTTCATCATAGGCATTCATAGAATACTAAGTATGCAAAGGGACACAAAATGAGTTCTTAAGGCATGCAAATGGATAAAACTACTACTCGACACTTATTTTTACTAATAATTGTTTTTCTTTTTCTTTTCTTCTTTTTTTCTTTTTATTTTTTAATTTTTTTCTCATTTTTTTCTTTTTTAACAATAACAAAGAAACAATAAACAAAATAATAGAAAAATGCAATGTGCTCTATGAGTAGAACTACTAATAACTGCTCAAAGAATCTCAGAAAAATTGTAGCCAAAATTCCAACTAATGCAGACTTAGCACACTATTAAACTTATGATTGGGTAAGATGATGGTGTTTAAGGGTTTAAAAAATGAGGTGTTTTCTTCAGGAAAAAAAAGGTCAAAGGCTTAAAGGGGTTTTCAAGGGACAATGACATGGGTAGTTCTTTTAAGTTAGAGGTTAAAAGAAAGATGGCCTTGATCACTTCTATTTAGCATCGATCTACTAGATTCAAATTGGTTCAGAGTAAGTTCCAAAGGTAACCATATACGAGAGTATCACACACAGAAAGAATGAAATGACTTTGGAATAGAGTCATATAGGCTCAACTCCTCACTCATGCTCAATTAGAGACCCATCATGTTTCTATACATCACTTAATCACTCCCATGTCAATTTTTAGCTAAGTCTATATAACTGACTACTTAAGTCAATCGCCATGATTCACCTTCTATCTAAGTGGCGTAATTCAACTTCAAGCATGCATCTCAATCCCATTCCAATTACTATAATAGAATTTCAAGGCAACACATCATTATAAAGGTTCAAATGTAGGGAAAATGACATGCAAACACAAAAAAATAGTACAAAAAACATATCATGCATCCTAAATGACATGCAAACATGCAATGCAAACACAACATGAAACAATTAGATACCTCCCCACACTTGAAGGACACATTATCCTCAATGTGTGAAGATAACAACAAAAGCAAAGAACACAAATATAAAATCACAAAATAATCGAATTCACAAAGCAGCAAATCACATGAAAAACAAATAAAAGAAACAAAAAACAACTAAAAGGAGGGTAAGAAAGCGTATGGAGAGGATAGGGGTGATGGTGTTGGGCTATAATCCATAACAAACCTTTTAGAATCATCAAGGAACCTAAAAATCAAGAGATAAAAAAGGAAAGAAGCTGAGATTAAATAAACTCAAAAGCAAACTAAATACGATCAATTCAAAGAAAAATTACACTAAACACAAAGCAATAAAATTAAAAACAAATATACTAACTTAAGGTCATTAGCTTAAACCTTAGCATATTAGCATTATCCATTGTCAAATGGATATTTGAGCCCAATAGGAAGCATGCTCAAACTCCATGAGGAACTTTGAGCAACTTCTCTTGAAGTAGGCTCCCAATTAGCACGATGCTCTAAATCTTCGGGAGAGTGGAATCGAACTGCTTCATCATAGAACTCTAGTGTCCACTCTTCTTTCAAAAAATTGCCCTTCTCCCAAGATAGTCTTTAGAGTTGTGTAAATGATAAATGTGGAGGCTCGTCATCCTGTCTAACACTTTCATGCTTCAGCTTGCTTGGCCACAACTCATTCTTTTTAAGTTAGCGCTGTGCAGCTCTTCCTCTTCTTCTTTCTTCTCTTCCACTTCATCTTGGCTCCCCTCCTTTGATCATTCAGCCTTATATATTAGATCCTTTTCTTCCCTTCTTGTGATAATTGTGATAGCTTTTAACTGCTCTGTTGGATTTGCTTCGAGATTGCTTGGTAGGCTACCTATAAGTTTGTTCTCCATTCGCTTCTAATTCTCCTTCATTTTCTTTTAATTCTCCTCCATCTGCTTTTAATGCTTCTCCATCCTTGCAAACTGAGAGTCCAACACATCTATCATCTAGTCCATCTTGCTCTCCATCCTACTCACCCAAGTGTCAAAGTGATCTTGTTGAAAATTGATAGGTTCTTATGTGCATACAAAAAATTTGGGTAGTTTTCCCATCTGGAATGATAAGCATTGGAATAAGGGTTTTTATCTATTGGTTACGCCCCTATATAGTTTACTTGCTCAAATCTCCATGATTCCATCAAAAAGCAATCATTTGTACCATGGTTTTTCTGTTGCTAAATTGCTCTATAAGGGTTGAAATTTGTGCTTAAAGAGCTATCACCGTGTCAAACGGAATCGTTACCTTTTGTTCCTTAAATCCTTCTATCACTAAGCTTGTTGGACCATATCGTGCTCCTTATGCTCATATATCTGTAAACACACAAGGAAAAGTATTAAAAACCCTTAAATTAAAGTAACCCAAACTAAACAAGATGCTAAACAAACAATCTCCGGCAATGGCATAAAAAACTTGTTGATTTTGTAAAACAAACTACTAGTTTTACACTCACAACCGCAAAGTATACAGGTCATAAGATATCGATCCCACAAGGATTGAGTTTAGTCACCACCTAATTTGGGTTTTATTTAGTTTAAGAAAAAAATTCAGATATTAAAAAACTTGAAAATAAACTAAAATTAATTGAACTAGTAATAATAGCCAATTAAAACGAAGTGCAGGAATTTGATAATCAAGGTTTAAGATTAGGAGTCGTTCTATCCCTATTTTGCTTCCCTCTTCACTTAATGATCCAATTTGTTTCGACCTAAGACTTTCTAATGCTTAATTGCCCTCTCTCAAGGTGAAATTAACTGTCCCTAGACAAATAGATTAGGATTAATTAATGATGGTAAAGTGGTTCAATATTTCATCAAAAAAATCTTTACTAGATTTAGGGTGCTTAGAGTCATTATAAGTGATGGAGAAAGTCACTTTTGTAACAAACCTTTAAGTTTCTATTGAAGAGATACAATATTCATTATAGAGTAGATACTCCTTACCATCAGCAAATAAGTGACCAAATGGAGGTAGTGAATAGGGAGTTGAAAAAAATATTGGAAAAGGTAGCGAGGCAATTCAAGAAAAGACTAGGCTTTTAAGTTGGATGTCACATTATGGGCTTACGGGACAGGTTTCAAAACCCTTATAGGGATAATCCCGTATCAACTTGTGTATGGAAAGGCTTGCCATTTACCATTAGAGTTAGAGCATAGGACCTATTGGGAAATTAGAAAGTTGAACATGGATTGTAAGCTAGCTAGTGAAAAGAGAGATGCTATAACTTTATAAGTTGGAGAAGATAAGGTATATTGCTTATGAAAATAGCAAGTTGTATAAGGATTGGGTGAAGAAATGGCATGATGCTCACATAAAGAAGAAAGAGTTTAAGAGTGGGGACTTAGGCCTTCTATTTAAATCAAGATTTTGGTTATTTCTCAGAAAGCCCTAGTACAAATAGGGTGGCCCTTTTAAGGTACTTCAAGTGTTTGATCATGGGGCAT
>JAOXYD010215589.1:0-19652 GCA_028565735.1 Pinacopodium congolense
CATTTAAGTTTCGTTAGTTTAAATTTAATTTCAAGTTCCTACCATCTTATTTGCCTTAAACAAAGTGAATTCAAGTCATTAGGTGTCTAGATTCAATCCTCGTGAGATCGATATCAATTATACTATAAGTTACGATCTATATACTTGCAGTGTAGTTAAAACTAGCAAACACTTACAAATCTTTAATTTAGCTTATCATGGTTATAACTTGAGGAGTTATTTCTGTGTCTAAAGAGTTTATAAGTTCCTCACATCATCTTAGGTCTTCCACTAAAGATAGAAACCCCCTGCCTCTAATTAGGACTAGGAGACCTCATGGTAATGCTCTTATATCATCTCAATCTCGTAATGAGTATGAATATTTTTGTAATGACTTTCCTGAATTTGTTGATTATGATAACTATAACTTACACGAAAACCATGTCATTTCACCTACTTGTCTCTAACAATTCAAAGACTATGCTTTTGTTTAGTATTTCATTATTAAGGGTAAGACCCCTTCCTTTAAAATTTTATAGAGCAAGTTTAACTAATATTAAATTATTCTTTTACAATCTTAGAGAATTGGGAATGAACATCATATCTTCTAAAAAGTTGAAGGTATATATGAAATTCTTAGTGTACCAATACCTATACATTACATTTATCACAACTTCCTCATAAAATATATCATTATTCCCCAATTAGTGCTAGACTAAGTTCAAACCATCTTTGAGTTTCTTAATAGAGGGAATAACATGAAAGCCAAATGATGTTCATAGGCTTAAAACCATTCCCCATTCCCATCATCTCTTTATTAAATATATCTTTCTTTCTTTCAATGGCTGTTTTACCTTTTTAAGCCATAATGATCTTTAGTTTATCTCTAGTTTGATGATGGTTGAGAAAATTCATCTTAGCAAATTTATTTTGAACAACATGATTCATTTTGTTAAAACCAAGAAAAATAACCAAAATGTTTGCTATGTTCTCATTCTTGGTTTCATCTTTTAACATTTCAATATCCCATCCACCGAAGATGAATTTGAATTTTATTCATTATTTGATCTAGCCACTCTTAAATGCATGAGTGATGATGAAATAACTAGATCTCATTAGTGCTAACATCATCCTATACCACCACCTACCTATCCTTTAGGCAGTGGGGATGATTCGCCTCTTATAAACCACACTATCACCTAGTCGATAGATGATGAGGCTACATCTTCACGACTACATTGAAATTCTACTTCAACATCCTATTTAGATGATATTGGATCCAACTCACTTTACTCCATTTGAGATTGACTTATTTCAAAATCTCATGATGCATTACGTTGATGAATTTTTCACATTTTAGGACCTCATGATGTAGCAATTGGACAAGTTGTTTGCATTACTTCACTTTCTTCTTCATCCTTCCATTATTTGGACCCTCTTTGATGGTTCTAAAAAGGGGGGAAACGAGTAGTGATATCGGATGGGGAGCAGTTAGATGCTTTTTGTATAAAGGAAGTGACAATTTGGATATTGAATGTTGCTATTGATATTTTGATATTTTGATATTTTGATACTTTTTTGATTATTTGGATGTTGCCTTATAGTATTGGATATATATTCCTTATGATATTAAGCTATCTTTATTAAATTTTCCATTTTATGGTGTTATTTTATTTTATCTTTAATTTTATAATGATACTTTTTATTAAATATTATGTTAAAATTTTAAGCCTAATAATTTTAATGATGTATAGATTAAGGATTAGTGTCTTTTTTGAGATATTTACACGATGTATGGATAAAGGAGGAAATAATCTTTCATATTATTTTCATATGAAATAAAATGTATGTGATCAATTTCTTTTTTGAATTTCTAATTTCACATGTTTTATTAACATGAAAAGAAGTTGATTGTTGAATTAAGGGAAGTTTTAATCTATATTTAATGATATCAAAACATCGTCACGACTAATGGTTCCTTTATTTTGATATATTAAAAAGATAGGGATATAAATACTTACAAGAACATATATCAAAACCAAAGGATATCACACGAAGAACATGGTCTAAATGAAGGATGAGATCAAAACCAAAGGAATTAAGAATTAATAGGTTGATTTATGTAATTTTTAATGTAAATATTATCTTAATCATTTTAATGTTTTTAAGGCCCTTTTATTCATATGCGTTGCAAATTGGTTAAAAATTCATAAATCTTTTCAATGCTCAAGACTAAAGTAAGTGTTTAATTAAAGAAGCGTTTTGATCATTAAAATGTCTTTGGAGGCCTTTTTAAATGTGTTTGAGTAAAGTGTGTTTTTTTCCAAAAGAATGAGTTTTGAAGTTCCAAAATGCTTCAAGAAAACTAGTCAATCATTATAGCTTACTAGTAAGTGTTTTATGCACATTGGTCAACCAATATAGGGTTATGGTTGAAGCTTGCTAGTAAGTGTTTTATGCATATTGGTCAACCAATATAGGGTTATGGTCGACTAGTGTTCTAGGAAAATTGACAAGTAAAAAGACAATGAGTTTGTATATGATAGTAGTTAATAGAATGGTTGATCACCGTAGTACATTGATCAATCAATATGTCTGAGAGGTCAACTAATATAGGTAAAAATCACAATGAATTTTATAGTGGTGAGTTTGTATAAGTTAATGGTTGATTGTTTGTAGTAATGGTCAATATAATGATCAAACACTACATCATCTTAGTTGATTAATAATTCCGAGTTGTTGACTAAAATAGGTGAAAAATGTAGCAAAATTTTAATAGTGAGTTTGTAATGTATGAGTATTTGATAAATTAATCAACTAGTATGACATATTAGTTGGCTAATATGTCTGACTATTCAATTAATAACACTAGTTTTATTTCTAACAACTAGAATTTATTACTATCTAATTTTTAAGAGTGAGTAATAACTAAATTGAGTTATAGACAACATTTTAAGGCCTCTAAGGTTATAAGTACTAGTTCTTATTGTTGTTGAAGAAGTTATGATGATTTGAGAAAAGATGAAGCATTACGAAGTTGGAAAGAGCACATTTAAAGGCATTTAATGCTTTTGGTTGCATTCATTGATTTATTGAGCTCTTGCGATTTTTTTATATAAAGCGGATATTTTCGATTATGTATTCTTTTGTAGGGATTGATTTTAAGTTGCTTTGAGAGATTAATCTGCACCTTAGAAGGAAGGTTGTATATGGTTCCTCTTCACCTTTAAAAATTATTGGTTATAAGGAGGTTTCCATTCACTTTATTGAAGAAGATTATAGTGAATTTCCAAGAGTGATGTGGAGAATGGATGTAGGTAAAATTTGTTTGTTGAATCCTTATAAATTAGTTTGCATTCTCTTCTCTACACTATTTATTTTATACAAGTTTATATAGTTGATATTGAAATACTTTGGCATCATCATCATCACATTAGAATTATTTCATGGTTAATTTTAAAGTAGTAAAACCTTTAGCAAAATTTGATTGCACCTATTTTACCCCCCAAATTAGATGCCATAAGGACCAACAATGTATCTATACCAATTAAAATGTGGAAGTTTTTGTTTTTAATCTAGGATTTGGTAATAATTCTACATTTCAATCTTTTAAGTGAGATGAATCTCTTATAAAATGTAATGATATGGCTAATATTAATGTTAGGATAACATCTTGTATAGGTTCATTATTTTCATCCAATATGATTTCGCTTTCTTTATCTATCCTAAAGGCTTTTATTTTTCCTTGTTGTTATGATTCAATTAAATGATAATCCGACCATTATTTTAGTTATCTTGAAAAACCAATAATTAATAAATTAAATATAACATAATCAAATGTTCCTAGCTGTGTCCTATGGACATTAGTGGTCATTATCATTTATTGTAATGTATTTAGTATATTATTTTTAGACACGCTAATGCGAACCTTAGATTACTAATAACTTAAAGCCTAATTATATGGAATAGACCTCTAGGACTATCTTCAAACAAAGAGAAACTTGACCTTATTCAAACTTATTAGGTAGAACTTAAGCTATATGGGTTTTATCACCATTAGTTGCCTTGATAACATCATATTCAAATTATTGAGAAAGAATAAATGAACATTTCTCACAAAGAAGAATAACTCTTAAATTTTATTAATCTTAATATGTTTTTTATGTGAATATGATAGTTGTACACAATATAGAAACTTAACCTTTACCCTAAGTTTGTTTTTATCACTTTATAACAAAAATAAACATAAAGACATAGACTTTCCAAAAGTGAAATGACACTTGTTAGAAGAGTTGAATGACCATTTAACTTTTGCTCGGATGCCAGAATAAAATGGTGCTTAAATGAATAAAATGACACCGTTTAATTGTGTCGTTTATCTTTTAATTAAGGAGAAGAATGATGCCAGCAAGGTGAGTATAATATTTTATGCTTTCATGCCAAAACAACCCCCTTGGCCCTCAACTCCTTGAACTTGATGTGTACTAATTTATATTGACTCTTTAAACCTTTCTCTTCATGTCTAAAGTATCCCTCTTCTTCAATGACATATAAATAAGTGATTAATCTAGGCAACACATCATAAGCTAATTAAATAACTTCCTTTTCTTGCATGTCTATGATTAATCTTTGTAATGCTTTCTTTATGTGATTAGACTTTGTTCCCATCATTGGACCTCCCATTCCTTGCAATATGTCACGATGATAATTACACATAGGTGCACATACAAGCTAATCTCCATTACAACCTATTTGTATTCCATTCATATACAGAAGTAACATTACATTTTATTTGCTTTAAGATATTAGGTTTATTATTAATGTTTATATCAGAGGAAATAGGTTTATAAGGTCTTTTTATCTAATAAATTTCATTTAATAAAGGTGAGGAAGGTTGAAATTTATCAGAATTAGTGTGAGATTCTCATTCAATCATATTAAAAGGCTTTTGAGTTTACTTCTTAGAGTTATTAGTCTTGATTTTAACTTGAATTCTAGTTTATATAGTTTCTAATTATGCTAGATTATTTAGGTTTTATGAAGTGGAAGAATTTAATGTATTTAAAATAATATTTTCATTTATTATTTTTAATTGGTCTTGTATTGCTATGATAAAATCTTCACTATTCTTTTTTACTGAATTGATTTTAATTGATAATTGAAACTTCATGTGGTTTACTTATTGGTGTTTCAATTGTAGGATCTATTTTTGTAATAACAATTGGATTTTTTTTGGAGTTTTTGTCTATCTTAGATAGTTAAATTCCTATAATTTGGAGATACGTATCCGTATAATTGTTTTGACGTATAACATTCCTAATATTTTTTGAATTTATGCTTTTATTTTCATTTTTTATTTTTAAAGGGGAAGCTATAACTGTGTTTTGTTTATGAGATACTTCAATATCATAAAAAGGTTAATTTTCTAATTGTTAGCTTACTATTATTAAAAAGAAATCATCACTTAAATATTGTTCATTTGATTCAAAAGCTTTTTTAAATACAAATAATTCATTATTTACATTTTTAATTACTAATGGTTAAGTTATAGAAGTTCGAGATAAATGGTTTTTGATATTTTGTCTGGGTTTACAAATGGATTATGGAACATTTTTATGATAATTACTCCTTGAAAGCTAGATCTTAGTTCATCCAAGTTTGAATATCTTGAAAGGTCTTTATTAGGAAGATTTTTGCCAAAAGTTATTTTGAAGACTTTCTTGGATCAGTTGTAAAAGTTGAAGCATTGTCTTCTATCTTAAAAATGGTGGATTTCCTATTGAAAGATAGTTTTACTTGTTTGTGTATTTGGGCTTAATGGTACAAGTGAAATTAGTTCAATTACAACTTCAATGCTCCATTTATCGAGAAATTTACTATTTTCCTTATAGGGTTGTTACACATTAATGGTACCTAAGAGAGGGGGAATTAGATGTTAATAAATTAATAAAATTTTGTTACTTAAGAATTACACCTTAACAAAATTCTTATGTGATAATGATAGGGAATACCAATATAATTTAAGATCAATCATACAAATAAATATAAAATAAAGAGTGTAGAAAAAAGAGTATACAAGTTGATTTTATAATAGTTCAATAAATAATCCTTAGCTACGTTTATTCTCCAAGTCTCATTTGGAAATTCATTATTCTCTTTTTTCAACTAGGTAAAGACAAACCTCTTTACAGCCAATCTTGTTTCATGGGTAAAGAACAATCCTTACAATCTTCCTTGAATAGTGAAGAATAACCACCCCAATCAACTAAAGGGATAGCCTTATAAGAGAAGTTTACAATCAAAAGTATCTTCCTTACTCAAAATAATACTCTAAGATTTAAATATACTCATTATCAAAAGATAAATGCAAGAAAAATCTTTGAAACATTCTGAAATATGTTCTAGAAATTTTCAATACTTATGGATGCTTACAATAATCATAGAACCTTGTGTTTATCAACTTGGTAGGTTTAAGATATCATTAATAATGTAAACTAGCCATTAGACACAATAAAATAGATGTTAGATATAAAAATTGATCATTAGGAATAAAACCTAGCCTTTATTGGTCAATCATTCTAGTATATTAGTCGACTTATTTGCCACATTGATTGACCATTATATCAATGAATGTTATATTAAATAATCATTGTATAAAAATTCTTGCATTTTAAGTAGCATTGGTCAAATACTCAAACATATTAGTCGGCCAATATGCTACACTGATTGACCAATCTATCAATTAAAATGACATACAAACTCTCAGTAAACAATATGTAGAAATATCGGTCAATCAAAGCATATATCAGTCAATTAATATACATAAAACCTCACATTGGTTAACCACTAAGTTAAGTTTGTAAACCAATACATCTAAAAATAGTTTCCCATATTTTTCTAGATTTTTTAAATTTTCAATCCCATTATTTTGGTAAAAAATTTGATTTAAAGTCATTTCAAAATATTCTAAAAATTTAAATGATTTTTTAAAATAAAAACATGAATTTACCTTGACACTTAATAAGATTTATGCATTAGGTTAATAAAATGAAATGCAAATGCATAATGAGTCTCTAAAGTATTGAAGTGACCAATCAATACTTGCAATAAAAACTACATTAGTTAACTTATTAAACCTTAAATTTCCTCTACCCTAATCCCGTCACTCATTTAAAAATTTAAACTCCACATTTTTTATTGTCTTCATGAGATGTTCCTTTGAGTTTAATGTACAAATTTGTATAACTTGTATATTGCTAACTTTTCAAAGCATCAAAACAAAGAGATCATTAGTAGTAATTATATTTTTTTATCATAAAAAATTTTCTTTGTTTAACAAACTCTTTTTTTTTATGATAATAAAACATGTAATATTATAGAGTTAAAATATTTGATCACATTCAATTTCTTAAATAATAAGGCAATATTAAAGATTAACTCCCTTTTATTCTGTGCATCATAAAAATTATAAATTTTAAAGATTCAAACCAATCTTTAGCAAAAACCAATATAAATAATAGAATATCTAATAAATTAACGTCATATAAGGTAATGTCATAAAATGGAAGATGAAATAAATAAAAAATAATATAAAAACTTTATCCCCTAAACAACGTAAAAAAATCCAAAAAATATCTAAATATCATTAGCAACATAGTTACTTCTCCCCTATATAAAAACATGTAACCACTCCTTTGCATCCCTCTTTAGGAATCATAAAAAAAAAAGGATCAACTATCCCAATAAAGAAGGTGAGAGTGAAGTAATGACAATAGCTTATCGAATCAATATACTATAAGACCTCTAAATATGTCAAGCTCGCCATAGAGTAAAGTGATATGGGTCTTAAGAGCATCTAAAAGAGATGCTGAGGTAGTTCCCAAATGCGATCAAGAAGATATAGCCGTTCATTTCCTTATAAACAAGATTCAAAACAATAATTTAGATATTTCCTTTCTTTTTCGTGAGAATGCGACACTGTTATCATTAACTCTTTAAATTACATATTCATTTTCTTCAAAACATACTTTATAATCTTTATTACACAATTGAATAAAACTTACAAGATTATGTTTTAATCCATAAACAAGGAGTACATTATCAATTAAAGGACAGTTATTCTTACCAACTTTTCCTATGTTAATTACATTATCCTTGGCATTGTCTTTAAAGGTTATAGATATACTATATTTGTTTTTGAAAGATATGAATTGCGAAGGGTCTTCCATCATATGTCTCAAACAATCACCATCCATATACCATTCGTTTCTCTTTTTAGTGACTTATAAAAAAAGAAAATCATGTAGATTTTGGTACCCATATCATCTTGAGTCCTTGATGGTTAGACACATACCTATCCTAACCTCTCGATGTAACATTCCTACTTATTCTATCTTAATAAAAGCGTCATACATGCCTATAATATCCTATGTGAAAAACAAAGGAACATGTGACCTATATACATTTCTATAGCCATATCTATGTCTAAATCCATTATAAGCCCAAGATTAATGTTTTTTTTTAAACTTGGATTGAGAAAATGATCTTTTTTCATTAAACTTATATTGTGATATTCTCCTAGGTCTTGAGGCATAAATGTATGCATGGTGTTTTTTTTCTAGGATATGTCTTACTATTGAATTCATTTTGATCAAAATTCCTAGGTAAAGATTTATCCTCTAAGTTCTTACCCTTTATAATTATGGTATTACTAGATGGAGGTCCATTATCACTACTATATTCTATACTATGTTTTCCATTAGCCATTTTTGTGCACTACCATTGTTTCAAATTTTTTATTTCCCTTAGTAAATTTTGCAAGTAAAATTTGGGGGACTCTATTTATTTCTTTAAAAAAGTATTCTTATTCACTAATATGTTAATATTATCTACATTCTTAGATTCTAGTTCATTCTTAAGTTTCTCATTTCTTATTCTACATTAATTTAATAATTTTAAAGTTTCTTTATGCCTAATAGCTAACTTCTTCTTCTTCCTAGTCAAATCTTCAAAATATTCCATAAATTCTTCATAACTAATTTCAACATCATAATCATTACCACTATGATAAGAGGGGGAGGGGGGTTGTTACTATAAAACATATGTTTGCAATTTTCTTCTTTCTTAAAATCACTTAATTCGATTTATGTAGCCTTCAATACTTTCTTTTTCTTTGGTTTCTTCTTTTCTTTCTTTTTGTTCTTTTCATTCTTTTAAAGGATAAGACATTGCAATCTCACATGGCCCTTTTTCATTGAATTCAAAATAAGTAACATTAGCCAAATTTATCTCTAGTAAAAGACTCGCCTTCGCTTTTTTGTGTAGGTGCTTTCCTCCTTAGGAATTTCTAAAGACTCCTTGTGAGTAGGGTAATATCTTCATCTCTGCTTCTATTTGAATAGGATTCATCATCACTTTCTTCCTTCTTTGATGCCTTGAATGTTATATACTTCTTTTATGTATGTTTTTCCTCCTTTTGTGTCTCCTTCAATCTCATTTCATATATAAGGAAGAAACTAACAAGCTCATTAAGGGTAAGGATATTAAGGTCCTTAGCTTTTTAATTGTGATTACTTTAGCCTCCTACGACTTTGGTAGAGACCCAAGTATCTTCCTTATAAGCTTAATTTTAGAATAGGTCTTACTTAGACCTTTTAAAACATTAATAATATCCTCAAAATGAGTATACATAGAGAAATTGATTAATCATGCAACATATGAAAAAGTTCATATGGATGAGTAAGCATAATAACTTTACTCTCCTTAACTTGGTTTGTACCCTCATTTATAATTTCTAAGGTATGCCACATTTTATAAGTCGTTTCACACATGAATGCCTTATTAAATTCAATTCTACTTAGAGCATAATATAAAATATGCATTGTCTTATTATTAAGGGAAACTAGTCTTTCATATATATTATCCCATTCATCTTCAATCTTAAACACTACTTAATTTCCTATGACTTTAGAAGGCATTAGAATCTTTTGTTAACTATTCTCCAAAGTTTTACAATATTTTCCATAAGAACAATCTCATCCTAGATTTCCAATAAAGATAATCGTTTCCATCAAAATAAGAAGCTCTATTAATGTTTTGTTCTTTTAGGTTAGTAGAGGGAGCAAATTAGTTCATCATGCATGGCATTTATGATCTTTTTATACTAATTTGCTAGAATTACACTATTGTGAGAACTTTGCTCCACTTATTGTTCCTATTTGGCATTTAAGAAGGGGGAGGTAAATTAAGATCTTCCAAGATTTCTAAGTTAATGATCTCAATTTCACCAAATTTTGTTAAGCATTTAAGCATAAGCTAATTGATCAATAATATAAACAATATACATAATTATGTAAATAACTTGTAAATAAAATCTTAAAATTGTAAAAATATAAGAAAAGAAGAATGAAAACCAATTTATAGAGATTTAGAGATATCCACTTTCTCTTACATCATCTCCCTAATAACTTGATGAGAATTTTCATTATAATAAATCATAAAAACAAGTTCATAATAATAGTCCTTTTCAAATCACAAATATAAAGTTAGTAATAACAAACATTTTTCAAGGCTTAAGGATAACCTTCACAATTTCTTTCCTTGCTTCCTTTCAACTACTTTATAAAGAGGCCCACAAACTCTTAAGATTAATGTACACTTAAGCTCACAAATGCCTCATAAAACGACACTAAACTTCACCAAAAACTCACAAAACTTAACCTAGAATGCTCAAGTAAATTGTAATATTGCTTTAAGCTCTTTTTGGATGAAAATACAACTCACAAAACACTTATTTATAGTGTTTTTTAAGCCTATTATTCATTTTCTAATGTTTCTTTTCATTTAATCAATTTCACTACTGCATATATGCTTGTTAGAAGTAAAGTCACGCCATGATCGGTCGAGTATTGAACTCAGTTGAACAACTAATCTCTAGCCAATCATTAGTCTAATTTATGACTGGTTTTTCTAACACTTCAAGACTTCAAACACATCACAATTGAATCTAAACCATCATTAAACATTTTGAAAACAATTTTTAACTAAAAAACATATTAAAAACACTTTCTTAAAACATTTTACTTCCTTAAGAGGATTAATTCAAACTTTTCCTACATAATTACTCCTTGATTATACAACTTACATAGGTACTCTAAAATATGAATACAATTATACATGATTGAGCCCTTTAAAACACCAAAGATAAGATTAAAAAAAACTTACAATAAAAATTACAATTACAAACCTAAATAAATTCTATTTGGATCTGTCAAAAACTTGAGTCTTCATCATGTCATTATAAACTCTATATAGGCTCTAAGAATCTATAAACAAGTTCTTTCATACCTCAATCACACATCTTTCTTTCAATTACTTAAACATAACAAAAACAATTAGTGCAAAAATTGTTTGACATCTTCAAAATAAGGTAGAACCTCCCTTAATTTGATATGTTAAATAGAAAAATGCATCACCACTGTCACATATCGTGCTTTAGTGAATGAAGAACCAACAAAACCATTTATAAGAGTAAGGGATTTGTGATAAGAAGACCCAATTTCTCCTTAATATTTTATATTAAGTATATAAGTGTCACACAGGATTATCAAGACAGCAACATTCACTAAAAAACACTTTGTTTATCACTTTAAATGCAGGAAACTAAAAATTATTAGTTTGACATTTGTAGATCATTTGATAATATTTTCAAGAGCTTATCTAAATTCCATATGTTGCCTAATGATAGCTTGAAGATTTTTAAATCAATGTCATATTTTATCAGTCAATTTGGAGAAGAGTGCTTTCAATTTTTCATCTATTACCACTCACCTATTTGATTAGATATTCACCATCATGGGGTTGAAGATAAACACCTTCCCCTAAAACATTTGGGCATTCCCATCTATAGTAAAAGATCAGTTGATAGAGAATTCTCACTATTGATTGAAATAATCCAGTAGAGAATTTTTAGCTGATGTAACAAGCATCTCACATTAATTAGAAGAGCATAACTAATTGTTTCTATCCTAAACAACATCCATATATACTAGATAGCTCACCTAATCATCATAAGTCGCATCATCAAATAAATAGACATGATATTAAGGAATTTCTTATAGTCATGAAAAATCTATGTCTTTCAAAAATAGAAGGATGGTTAGGGTTCAAACACCTAAAAACATCTAATAAGATGTTCATGATAAAACAAGGATATCTTCTAAAGGACAAGAATTTTATTATAGGTTACGTGGATCCACTCCTATTTCTTAAATGATAAGACTATATGGAAAATCCTATTAAAGACCAACATATTTTAAACCTTAACCAACATCCTTAGGATAAAGGACCTAGTTGGGAAGGAAATCAAATATAAGGTAGGATAAATCATCAATATGTTAGCATCAATTTATGAAGCTACCTCCAAATTTGATTCTCGGGCAGAGTTTTTAATTCTTAACACTAGGGTGTCGAAGAAACTATTTGATGGAGCTACTTACAAATTTCCATGGACCCTGATTTCATGTAGTGGTGACCACCAAATGATATGGATTAAGCTATGAATTAAAAAAAACATGGAATACCATTGAACTTGTAATTGACTTGTAAAAAAAGTTAAAAGTCTTAAGCTTTTTAGAAACCTCTAATATGTCCTAGTACATGAAATCAGGGTCCATGGAAATTTGTAGGTAGCTCTATCAAATAGTTGCTTCGACACCCTAGTGTTAAGAATCAAAAACTCTGCCCGAGATGACAAACCAAGTATCCATAGGCTACCTTTTTTCACATTTCTTTTTATCTTAAAAAAAAGTCTCTCTAGGCTAGGCCGAGTAATGGACTGGGCAAAGGCCATGACCAAGCAAGTTATATCCATTGACTCGACTGAGTCTGGGACCACTTCAGCCATCTTGAACAATGACCATAGCCCCATACCTAAGACCAACCAACGTGCATTTATCTATACCAAGTTGCCTTTATGCCTTATAGCCATTTATTCAACTCGAAAACTAGGTGAGTGTACTGGTCTGTGCATTGTTAAGCATCTAAAGAAGAGGAAATTAGTAACGTGTGCATATTTTTTGCACAAATCTAGCACCTGATATTGTAGTGTTAAAATTCCACCAGATCCAAAACCATGAAGTAACACCCATAACAGGTTTTTGTGGTTGTTCTTTTTAGCTTAATTGCACACTTCGATAGGCTGGCTAGTGGTTATGTGAAAATATAGAACATGATGAAAAGGTTTCTCCAATTGATATTTATACAAGATGAAGACTTTAACTAAGAAAGAAATATAATATAGAAACACTTATAATTAGGAAATGTTTACATAATAAGTATGTTGACTATATCACAAAAGATTGTGTACATAATAAGAATTTGACCATGTAAAGGAAGATTTTGTGCCTTAATATACATATCGGGGATGTTGATTATATCAAGGAAAATTATGTGCCTTAATACCCCTTGTAAATTGATGAGACCTTTTAAATTTTGAATTGTTGAAAACATATAAAATAGGGATAAGAGATGCTGAAATTGACGAATCCCAAATGATTTGGTAAAAATTTCCCATATCTAATATAAAGAAGAAAGAAAATGAACTTGTATATTGTTGTTAGCAACTTGCTCACAAACAAAATGACAATCAAAATCAATGTGTTTGCTTGACTATGAGAGAAAGACATTAGGTTTACGTATAAAGGTTTTGATGATTCAAATGAGGATGATGTGGTTTAAGATAAGGAAAATTTTAAAGATTTGGTAGATTTTGTACATGGATATGCACCAAAAGAGACTTTTGATGTCTTTGTTATAAAGGAGGAGGAGGAAGATGAAGATGGGGAGTTAAGGAAGATTGCTATATTGAAAAATGATGATGAATTTACACCAAATGAAAATGGCAATTATTTTGGTGAAGATGAAGAATTAAGTATGAAAAAAAGAATAATAATGTGAAACACTGCAAGAGAGTTAGGAAAGAAAGAAGCTATAGAATAAAACACAAGAAAAGGGAGCAATTTAGGACTTCAAAAAAATTAGCCAATAAAGGAAAAAAATTCACAAGTTGAAGAAAAAAGGAGTATGTGAATATGATGAAGAAGATGAAGGTGATAACATAGGTGACTGCTCATTTTTTAAAGAAATGATTAAGTGAAGTTTGTTTGAGAGAAGGAAGTCATGTATTATAGATTCAAATTATGAGACTTTTTTTCTTATAGATTTTAAACCTACAATAACTTTGAATAAGAGAGGGAGCATGTGAAAGAAGCCAGAAAATTATCTAAAAATACAAAGACAAAAATTAAAGAGCTTAATGCTTAGGAAGAGGAATGAGAAAATTAGGGTTTATGTCAGCAAATGAAGCCACAAGGAAGGAGGAAGCCAGAAGGAAGGAATAGTAAGGAGAAGGTAAAGGAGGAAAATTTTGAGTTTAAAAAGTAGATGCGTAGAACTTCTCTTTCCTAAGAAGACAAAAGGAGGCAAGACCCAAAATAAAAGAAGTTTGTCTTTTGAAAACAAAATTTAATAATCTAGGTTTAGAATTTGAATAGGAGAATCATATTAAGAGAGAGTAGTTTTTATTTTTTTATTTTTTAAGGAGAGAATTTTCCATTTACAAACATTTGAGATTTCAAAAGTTGAAAAGAGAAATAAAATAAAGATTTCAAGTAAGATAATTTTGTTTTGGTGTTCAATTTGATGATAAAAGAATAATGAGAAGAGGTAGAAGATCAAGCAAGGGAAGAAATGGGAAATTAGACATAGGAATTATTTTTTAATCATCCACTGGCTTGGATATCATGTAAAAACAGATAACATGATAGAGAGTTTTTCTCTTGTTTATTTCTATAACAATATATTATTATTTATACAAGATGAATATTCTAGGTAATAAAAGAATATAATATGAAAGCACTTATAATTACATAATGTTTACATAACAAGGAAGCTTATTATATCATAAAAGATTCTATACCTACAATTAAGGAATATGTACATAACAAAGATGTTGACCATATCAACAAATTAACCATACTATGGAAGATTTTGTGCCTTAACAGGTCACATTTGGAATATACACGTGAATGATCGTAATGTTCCTTTATGTGTAATTATGAAATAACAAAGAACTTATAGTTATTAAATTCATATTATAATTAAATATTATTTTAAAATTATTTAAAATTATTGCTTTATTAAGAGTAGATACAAAGTGAGTAAAAGATTTGCACACCTTATATTTCTTTTTTATAAAAAAGAGTTGTTGATGTAATAAGTTAAATTATGAACATATTTAAATAAATATATGAGAACTTATCATAGAATAAGTTCATTAAACTAACCAGATATAAAAATTTTATATGAAATATTACTTATGTGTCTATAAAATATTCATTATAATGATCACTTAAAAGATCATTTGATTTGAAATTTCTAAATGATTATTCAAGAATTATTATATTTTAATATTATTTAATATTTATTTTAGCCAAGAAAAACTTGACTAGTGATCATTATACGTGACATGAATTATAAGAAAATAACGGATTGATTAAGATATGATTTATCACCATAATGAAATTATGAAGAATATCATATTATTTATAATTAATATTTTATTTGAGAAGTATTGGCTGAGGTGGAATAAGAATAGTTTTCAAATATTATGAAAAGAATTAACTAATAATGATAAAAATTAATATAATACAATTTAAATAGTATAAACATTAATTTTATACTGTATTTTTAATCAAAATATTATATAATAAAATAATTAAATTTTATTAAAAATCATGCACAAAAATCTTAGTGAGAGTCACTTTAACATTATAATATTTGAATAGTTACGATGTGTTGTTAAATGGTAATATTAATTTGTAGATATATATTATTTAATTACAAAATAAAAAAATAATTTAATCTATATAATTTAAAATATAATTTAAGATTGTTGTTCATATCTTTTTTCAACACAATTAAGAACATAATAAATCACATACAAAGAATGGTTGAAGGAAAAAAAAAAAACTCAATCAAGTTGCATTTGATTATAAAATTTGAGAAACTTTATGTCAAACATAAGATACTTGATAAATAATAATCAATATTAAATACTAAATCTTAGAAGTACCTAATTGAAATTTAATTATAATTATAATTCAATTCAAGTATAACAATTTTTAAACCTTATTATCAATATGTGTATGTTCTACAAAAAGCAACATTCTTGACATTTTCTCTTTCCTCTTGGTGTAGGTGGCTCTTCTAGAGCCTTTTCTCACATGTATGGACTTGGAGTGTGTGCGCTCGTGTAAGCTGTTTTACATTAATGTTAAGCATTTTTTTTTTCATTTTTCAAAAAAACAAATTCTTGACATTTTCTTCTCTAAATGATTTATAGAGTTCACTTAAAATATCTATATAGATATTGTTAGAAATCAAACTTTTTTTACTGATGGTGATTTTTTAATATCTAAATAGATTCAAAAGAATAAGCATAGAGCAAACAGTTAAATTTAATAATAAAATAAGATTTATAATTTATACTTTTATATTCATAAATTAATCATATTATAAAACTAAAATTTTATTTTTAATAAATTAAAAAAACTTTTATTTTCTTCCAATATCAATAGAATATGATAACATCTCAATTTTTTAATACATATCTAGTTGGATGTGAACTTCTTAGGGTCTCTTTCCAACTAATTCAATAGGAGGAAAAATTAAACAACCCTTATCGGTGGTTCTATTACCCTCCTTTGGAGTGGTACTTTATAGTATATGTGAGGGTATTATAGCTATTTTCAAGTGCCATATAGTGACCCTTCATTAGATCATGCAAGCGACGCGTAAGTGTACCACTAATGAGTTCACCATCTCTCTCTCTCTCTCTAAGGTGACGACTTGAACAGAGGATCGGTCTAGTTTTATTGAGGATGTAACTTGCATAACAACAAATTTACTTTGCGTCTATTTGAATCACTAGCTCAAATTATAATTGATTAATAGTTTCTATAATTTGTTAGAATATATACAATAAATTATATATTCATCTTTTATATTAAGTGAGAAGACACTTAGTATTTTGGTAATTTAATTTTAAGAATGAAATTTAATTAATTAAACTACGAAATGGATAAGATGCTTCCTTCAACTTATTACACTCATCCCTTCCATTAGAAAATGATCCCCCGTAAATAAGATAAGGGAACCCGATCTTGAAGTCAAGTGATTGCTGCCACCAATCAATAAAACGAAAACATGCGTCATTAATTTTTGATTGAGATTACGTAATATATTAGTAAGTGTCTGTCATATTATAAATCAACTAAAATTGTGTCCAATTTGATAGCACCAGTCTTAGGAGAACGATCGTGAGAGATTATAGCTTTGGAAATTTGGTTTGAATCATTAGCTTAGAGATCATATGAAAGGAACTGTGGTTTTAACAATAGGAACCAAAACATATATAATAATCAAAAGTTCTTGAGATACGTACTTGTATTAGCAGCTATAGTTAATAGGACATTGAAATCCTCCTTCAAAATGAGCCGCTGTTATATTTGAAACTTACCTTCCACTGTAACAAGTATCGATATTTATCAACATGGATTTCACGGTATATTATTACCATGTAATCTAACACAAGGGATTTAAAAACCATAGAGCATGCTAATACTATATTAGATCCTTTAGGTGATCTCATGATTTGTCCTCTCTATGCCTTTTAAAGAAGTTTTTATACGTTACACCTTGAGATCTTTAGAAACAATGATATCAACTTAAAAAGTATAAATAAATATATGCATGCTTTCAACAATATATTACAGTAAAATAAAAGCCAAGGCATCAAAAGTAACTTCATTAGTCATGAAATGCTATAATAATATAAAAATTATATAGAAAGTCCAATAGCTTCACTACCTAAAATCATTAAAAAAAGGCAGCATAATATCTATGTTACAAATATTTTATTAATATCAACTAGCCAAAGCCCTTTGGTGTGGATCAAGTAACATCTCATTAGTGGCAAGATAATCATACTTAATATCACCTCTATGAATCCACTCTCCAAGTTTAAGGTCCATTTAATTTAACTTTTCAGTTCTATTTTTTATTTTATTTTAGTGTGCATTTACTGATTTTTGTATTTTTTTAAAATTTTTGTGCTATTTTTTAATTTTTATGTTGTATTTGTATATTTTTTAGATTTCTATTTTTTTATTTTTGTGTTTAGAAAAAAAAATAAACAAGCCCTTAAAGTACTTCAATTTTATACATTATATATTGCCTATGTTCTTTGTATTCTTCATAGAAAATATTCTAGATGATTTACCACAATCGATCTTTATTGTCTTAGAAATAGAAGCAACAATCTTAAGCATGTAATAAAATTTCTTGGCCATTTCACATGAACTCCATCTTCAAATAAGTTACAATTTTAACTTCCATATTAAAAGGACTTACAACCCACTATTTAGAATTCTTACAAAAATGGGACCTCTTGCAATCATAAAAATATAGCGTGAAGTTGATTTTCTGTCATTTTAGCACTTAACAACTAATCACTTAAGGACTCTCTAACTCTTCTATAAAGGCATGAAATCTCTAGTCCTACAAATTTATGTCATCACCTTCTTTGTAGTAATCCAACGATCATGACCTAGACTACTCCATTATCTACACACTCCCATCTAATTGATGCAATTCAAGATGATAGGATACTATTACTTTTATAATAATGGGAAAGAATTCTTATAGGACGTACAAGATAACATCTTAATATAATCTATCCCTTCTTTCTATGCACTCCTTAGTAATAATTATAATTTTGTATCTTTTGACATTTTATTTTGTTTAACTAAAGGAGGTCATTAATTGCATTTCATTTTGTAACATTTGAAATTTCCAATTTTATGAATATAGAAATTGGGAAAATTTAAAATTTAGGTGAAATTGTGTTATATTTTATCAAATTAAATGTATATTTATGTAATTAGATATATGAATGAGTTAACTAAATCATCAATTACATTTGATTTGGAAAATTTTGAAATTTCCCAATTTTAGGAATATAAAAATTGTTTAATTTTCAATTTTAGGTGAAATTTTGTTATGTTTTATCAAATTGAATGTATATTCAAGTAATTAGATGTGTGAATAAGATAATAGAATAATCAATTGCATTTGATTTAGTATAATTTCAACTTTATCAAATTTTAGGTAAAAGTATGAAATTACAAGAATTTTCAATTTTAGGTAAAACTATGTTATGTTTCATGAAATTGAATACATATTTATATAATTAGATGTATGAATAAACTAATAGAATCATCAATTGCATTTGATTTGATGAATTTTAAATTTTTTCCAATTTTAGGTGAAATTATAAAGTTGAAAATTTTCAATTTGAAGTGAAATTGTGTTATATTTCATTAAATTGAATGTATATTCATGTAATTAAATATATGAATGAGCTAATAGAATTATCAATTGCATTCATGGAATGACTTATGTATGTTTTATCAATTACAATTAGTTTGTTTTTCTTAATGTCTTAATCAATTACATTGATTTTGATAGTTAAATGGAAGGTAGGCCAGAACAACACAAGAACATGCAGGGAATCAATAGGAAATCATATCATAGTAGTGAGAGAAGCTCTAACT
>JAOXYD010215605.1:0-19650 GCA_028565735.1 Pinacopodium congolense
ATATAAAACAAAAATAAAAACACTTAAATAAATAAAACTTACTCCAAATTAATACTAAAAACAAACAAAACAATGGGGTACCTTCGTCATCACAAGCTGATGGGATGTTATTAGAGGCGATCGTAAAGAGCTTGACTACTAGCACTCATTAGTTATGGTAGGAAACAAGGAGTGGCTTGAAGGACTTGGAAGGTCAAGTGAGTCAAGTGGCAGAAGTGATAACGAGCCTAGAAGCCCCATTCTCGACAAGCATTCTTAGCCAACTCGAAGAGGACCATGGTAAGGTGATATGTGATCATTCATCGAGGTGTGGAGAATAGCAAGGGGCAAGAGCAAGCTGAGCCTATTGAGGAAAAGGAGATGTCCTTGGAATCAAAGGAGGATAAAACACCTCTAAAAGTAAGTAATACTTCTTTTAGCATTGCTAACTACAATTCTTTCCCTTTTCCTAATAGATTAATGAAAGAAGAGGAATAAGAAGAGAAGAAGAGTGAACCACATCAATAAAAGAATCAAGAGAGAGAGGTATTGAAGCAAAGTAAATGCTTGTAGGAGTTATTTGTGAGAAAAATAAAGTTAGAAGATGATGTGTAGGGTGTAGAGCATCCACATTTATTGGTTATACCACTAAAGGGACCATCTTGGGAGAATTGTGATGCCTGTATGAGAGAGTAGACACTAGAATATGATCGACAGATGATGCAATTCTACTCCCCTGAAGTTATAGAGCATTGTATTGATTAAGAATCCATATCGAGGGACATTGATCCAGGCTTATCTATGATTTTAAGCATGTTTCTTATTGAGCTCAGAATCTATTCGATAATGGATGATATTGAGCGTGCTAAGGGTCAAGCTTATGACCTTAACTAAGCATTTGATGGGAGGCACCCCATTTGTATCCTTTTGTTTCTACGTTTTTTTTCTTTTTTAAATATATTTTAGTTGGTTTGCTTTGTTTTCTTTATTTGTTTTTGTGTGTTTTGGTTGTAGGTAGAAGCTGAGCTACATTCTTCTTTAATAAGAAAACCCAAACTTCTATTATCAAGCTCCATTTGGCTTCTTCGATCCAAGGGAGTACTTCTATTTCCATCCCTCTTACATGTGTTTTTATTATTTTAGGAAATTGCAAAAAATGTCTAATTAAAGTGTGAGGGTGGGGTAAATTTATTTTTTGGCACTTGAACTGTTATGAGTGTGATGTTTATAATTTGAATATGATACCTTCAAATGATCTTGATCTTTAGATTTAATTATAGTATTTGAAAGCAATTGATGCTTTCAATTTGGTGCACAATGATTGATTCTATATTATTTTCTAACCCATAAGCTTCTATTTTTCTTGATGATTGCATGTATTGCATGTATTAATGATCCATTTGTATGATATTTGGTGTTCAAGTGCATTTTGTATAGAATAGGATGATTGAAATAATTTGTCATAAAAATAAAAAAGAAAAAGAAGTTAAAAGAAAGAAAAAGAAAAAGAAAAAATTAAAGGGCTTTTGCAATATTGACCAAAAAGCATCTTTGTTTCTATTGCTAAATAAATACTATCATTGTTGTTTTTATGTTGTTGTGTATTGGGCAATCTCAACTCTGCTAGCTTCAACCCAATATTATGCTGAAGCTATAAGTGGTGATTTTAGCCATTTGAAATGATGATCTAACCTAGTAACTGGGGGTGTTCACCATAAAGTGTTCACCTTTGCGTCAAAAAGTTTGATGACCTTTCGAATATACATTACTAAAAAATCAAATTGTGTTGTATTTTCAGTTTTTTTTTTGTATTTTAGAACATCCTTGACTATATTCATGTGATGACTTATACAAAATGGCTTGAACATTTGATAATATGCATATAAGATGGCTTTTTACTAACTTTTTCATGTGATTGGTTAGGTTTTTATAATGATATAGTTGAGATTTGTGAATTAGATTAAACGTGTGAATTTTTTTATACTCAATTAGCTCTCAACTTTGGATTGATGTTGTTTGATTGAAGTGTTTAAATCATTTCTTAAGGACAAATAATGGTTCAAGTGTGCATATATTTAACATGGATGATTTTTGTCATGTTTTTATAGTTGAAACCACTTAAATTCATCCAAATTTTATGTTAAAAAATACTTAGTTTGTGTTATATTTTGCTTAATGGCAGGTTTAATCCCTTAACATAAGTTTTGATCAAAGTATGAAGATTTGGAAGCAATTAAGGTAAAAAGTCAAACGATATTTTAGCTTAGGATTAAAAGAACAAATAAGAAGAAAATAATAATTAAAACTCAAGCAGAAAATTAAACGACAATTAAGTGGTGCGTTTAAGGAGCAAGGAAAGCTTTAAAAGCTTAAAGAGAAAATGACACCACATTAAGTTAAGAAGTGGCTTTTAAGAGAGGAGCCTTTTCTTGTTATATGGCCACCCTGTGTTTCAATATAAGGATCTTAAGCTCCTTCAATAAGACAACACATTAGAGAAAATAAAAGGTTGGTTTGTCATAATTTTGAATGCACAAATCCTTAGAAATAAAAAGAAGCCAAAAAAATAGAGGAAAAAAACAAAAGGAGTTCACGGCTTAAGAGAAAATGGAGTAGCTACGTTTTTTAAGAGACATTATAAGAAGATATCCATAGTAGAAAGTTGGCGAAACCAACATTTGATAAGGCCATTTGCCTTGGTTTTGTTTTATTTTATCTTGTGTAGCCACGATTCTCATTTTAGTCATTTCTTTTCCATTAGCTATAGTGGTTTATTTTCAATTTCAAGTGTTTTATGTTTTTGGTTGAATGCTTTAACATTTAATTACTTAGTTTAATGTTTTCCTAGTAATGTTTTATTTAATTTAATGTTGAACCTTTGAATTTTAGTAATGAAATGATTATTTTTATTTTATAGCCTTTATTTTCTTTTAATTAGTTATGGATATTGTTTATTTAATTTGTTTTTTACTTAATTTAGCTATGTGTGGTTACATGTTTAAGGGTTTAAAGGTATTTTAAGGATAAAGGGTAATTAATTATGATAATGGAGTTTTCTTTGAATTGATTTGGTGTTCTTAGGCTAGGTTGTTTTGGAATCTTAGTTAAATGTCATGAATTAGGTGTTATCTTTAGGCTTAATAATCCTTTAGGTAATTTCCTAATTTAAATGCTAGGATTGAGCATATGATACATATTTTTCCTTGGTGATATCCAAAAAGTAGTAATAGGTTAGTTGGTTTGTTAGGATACTTAACCAACTTGTATAGGGTTCCATACCTTTATGTTACACTTTCAGAACTTGCGAATTAGTGGTATAATTTATTCATTCCTTAGTACCTAAGGCATCTTTACTATTAAATCTAGAGAGCTTGTTCTAAGTTATAGTGAAGATAGGGGTATATCTAGAGCTTGTTAGATTTACCTAAGTTAAAGGAACTAAAGGTTTGAGAGCTTGTTCAAACCTATAGACTAGCGCTTTAGCTAAAGTACCTTTTATCTAAATTCAAGGATTAATAGTTATCCTAGAATCCCTGCAATACCTTCGGCCCATTTCTTTGTTATTTTTGTTTATTTATTGTGTTTTGCTTTATGTTTGTCTTTTTTGTTTTTTTTCATTGTGTCTTATGTTAGTTCCTTTTGCGTTCAGGAGTTTTTATTTTTGTTTTCTTTAGAACATTAGAAATAGTAATAGACCCCTAGCTCCCTATGAATTCAACTCTAGCTCACCCTAGCTATAAAGTTAGGTTTAGTTGCGATGACTCATTAATTGTTTCCCATTTTGATTAAGTCTTATATGCTTTATTTTTATCAAAATTGCATATTATGCACGCATATAGGAGCATGGTAGTCTTTAGAAAATTCTTGAGAATTTAGACATCTATGCTCTTGTATTCCTGCAGGTTGTCTTATTAACTTTAGACAAGGTGATAATCCATGCGCTTTATCCACTTCTAGTCTCTTAGGCATGTATTATTATCCTTAGATCTCTTTCGTTTAAGGCCTTATTCTCTCAACTTGTCTAAACTCCCACTATAGTTAGAACTCAAGGTGTAGTATCTCTAAGAGTAGGAGATCCCAAACCCGTCAAGAGGATGACTACTTAGATATTGATTCACACTAGTTTTAGGATTATGTTTTTAGGAAGCTCTATAAAAATCATACTATTTCTCCTACCCAACTAGACTTGTTTAAGGAAAATGATCTTATCCAATTTTCATTGATCAAGGGTGGAAGTCTCTCCTTACTCTTTCTTCTGAAATTTATCCTACTACTGTCAAACTCTTCTACTGCAACCTTAAAGAGGTCAAGGAAAATGATGAGTATATCCTTTTGTCAAAAGTAGAGAATGTTCTTATCTGTCTCTTTAGAAACTTAATTAACACCATCTTTGGAAATTCTTATCCATCCTGCCTTTTCTCATTATGCCTGTATGTCAAAACATAGTGATGCCCCTCACTCATTAGATAAAAGAGTCAAGACTATTTTTTAATTAGAAAGTAAGGGAGGCATCTTAGAAAACCAAAGGATGTAAGAAACATAAGTGCTATTCAAAAATTCCATCTCTTGTTTATTAAATATAACTCCCTCTCATCTAGTGGTCATTACAATGAACTAGATTATGATGATCTTTGTTTTCTCTCTACTCTAATGCTTGGTGAGAAAATTCATCTGAGCGATTTCATCTTGTATAATATGATTCATTTTACTCGTGCCAACAAATTCATAGGAATAAATTTTGTTATATTTTTATATTTTATTTCATTTGAATTCATTCTTATTTTTTATATAAAAATGCTCAATTAATGTTATCTTATGCTTAATGACAGGTTTATTATCTTAGCACAAAATATGAATCAAAGCATAAACTTTGGAAGACAAAAGAGACTAGAAACTCAAGGTTCTTCAACTTTGAAAAAGAAAAAAAAGGAAAAGAAAATGAACAAAAACATTTAAGAATATAAGCTTAAAATTCTTGTAAAAGAAAGCCCTCATAACTTGTAAAAACATGCATTCCATGGTTATTAAAAACAACAGTCTTTTAAGGCTTGGAAGCATGCAGCGCTGCTACTGAAGGGAGCTTGAAACGACGCACTGCTACTGGTTTAAGAAGCCAACCTTTTAATTGGAGAAGAAAAGAGGCAAAATGGCATCACATAATTAAATGTAGAAAGCTTAAAACGTTACTACATGAAATACAAAAACACAAAAGGTTGTAGAGAGGGGAGAGCAACGTGTTGTAAAAGAAAAATCAGAAGGTGCTCTTATAGTGGTGAGAATTTCTGCTACAAATATGAGAGTGGAGAGAGCTTGATCTTTGTCAAAGATTCCAGCTACATTTTGCCTTTGAGATAGGAGCAAACATGTTTCAACAACTTGAGAAGCTTTCTTTAGTCAACAATTTCGGCAGCTCGTTCTTTATTTGCTTCCATTGTTCTCTCATTTCATTTTTTTCAATAGTTTTATCTTTGTTTTTACTTTCAAATGTTTATTTGCTTGAATGTTTTGATATTTCTCTAGTTTAATGCTTTAAAACTTGGTTTCTTAGTTTAATCCATTGCTTAGTTTAATTCTTTCTTAATTATAATGTTTCACTTAATTTGTTCTTGATCCTTTGAGTTAGAGTAATGAAATGCTTAAGTTTTATTTTCCAGCTTTGTTGGTTTTAATTTTTAGCCTTTATTCCACTAGTTTAAGCTTGTGTTTTTCTTGTTCTTGATACTTGTTAATTAAGTTTTGTTTGTTAAGTGAATTTATACATGTTCTTAGGTTTTATTCATTTAATTTCAGTTTTTGTTCAATTTATTTTTGCTATAATTTTATTTAAATTTTTAGTTTTAAATTAGTTAAATTAAGTTTTAGTTAATTAATTAATGGTTTAAGTGAATTGTGTTTGTGTTAGTTTAAGTGTTCATTTGAGTTGTTCATTTAATGTTTTTAATCTTCCATCTTTAGTTTTATTTAATTAATTATGGTTCATAATTATTTAATTTGAGTTTTGCTTAATTTAAGTATGTGTGGCTAGTTTCTTAAAAGGTTTAAAGGTATAAGAGGGATAAAGGATAATTAATTGTGAGAATAGAGTTTTTTTTAAGTGATTTAGTGTTTTAAGCTTAGATTGGTTTGGAGCTTTGATTGAAAGACATGAATTAGGTATTATTTTAAAGCTTGATCATCTTTAGGTAATTCCCTAATCCTAAAGCTAGGATTGAGTATGTGATAGGTAATTGTCCTTGTCAATTTCCAAAAAAGTAGCAATAGGTTAGTTGGATTTGTTAGGATACTTAACCAACTAATCTAGGGTTCCATTCCTTTAGGTTACACTTTCTGAGTTTGCGCGTTAGTGACCTAAGTTAGTTATTCCTTAGTACCTAATGCATCTTCACTATTAAATCTAAAGATCTTTTTCTAGGTTATAAAGAAGATAGGAGCATTTCTAGAGCTTGTTAGATTTACCTTAGTTAGAGGAACTGACGGTTTGAGAGGTTGTTCAAACCTATAGTCTAACACCATAATTGGAACACCTTTTATCTAGATTCAATGATCAATAATTATTCTAGAATCCCGGTGATACCTTCTGCTAATTCTTTTCTATTGTTGTTTGTTTATTATGTTTTACCTTGTGTTTTTCCTTTTTGTTTTTTTATTACATCTTAGTGATGTTAATTCTCTTTGCATCTAAAGGGTTTTTTTTTTCTTTATAACATTAGAAATAGTAGTACACTCTAGGTCTATGTCGGATCGATCCTAACTTAACCTAGCTATATAGTTAGGTTTGTTAGGTATTTTATTATTTGGGAGTTCAAGATGACTTACCACATAGAACCTATTCTGTCATTCTTGGTCTCATCCTCTCATCCTTTAGAGAGTTTTGATCTCTTTTTTTTTTTATCAAAACTCTCTAAAGTGCATGGATTTTCAAAATATTATTTGATAGCAGCGCTCAGCTACTTTTGTTCCTTTTGCTGATGATGATGTTGTTGTGTCTGCTCCTAGTCATCATGCTTCTGTGCACCTTGGTAATGAAGTTACATCTATTAGACCTACTTCTCCATCTGTTGGACCTCCACCCGTTCCTTCTGAGTCTGAGATTGCCTCTTTTCATCGCAAGGTTGATTTTTTGACAAGCAATGTGGATGCACAAAGTGCTTTACTTCATAAGAAAAATTATTTTCTTCACGAGGTTCTCTCCTAGCTTCCTCATTAGCCTCCATCAGATTCCTCCTAGCTGATACTGTGTATGAATCACCATTTATTCATTTCATTGACTCCTTTGTATGAATTTTTTTTCTTATATTTCTCTTCATATGATATTCCTTGTGATTTAATTGCCTACTACATAATTTAATTACCTAATGCCATTTGCTTAGACATATTGTTTGATGATTTAATATTTTTGGATGTCTTTGAGTACCCCTATAGTGATTCTAATGGAGGGGAGATAAGTATGTGATATTATGTTACCAAATGTAGTGTATATGATATTATGTTACCAAATGTATTTTATATTACACAATGTGTAAAATTATGTTTTATGTAATTGGAGTGTATCTTTCTAAATGCATAAATTGAGTGGAAGTAATTGTATAATTCTAAAGTTTGTCTTTGGTTTTTTTGTTTTTTAAAAAAATTGAAAATATGATTGTTACTCTTTAATTCTGAGATACTTAGGGGGAGTTTGTCAATTATTTGATGTAATGCTAATATTGTCTTTATAATATCACTTGGTTTTGTCATCATCAAAAAGGGGAAGATTTTTAAACCAAGGGAGATTCCATTTTATTTTAGTAATGACAAAGAAAACCTTATTACTAATACTTTTGTTTTAAGTATGTTGAAAGATAGATATGGGCAAAGTTCAAGCTTGATTGGTTAAGGAATCTCGAAGTGGAAAATGGAATTTAATGAAAGCTTAAAGCTCGAAGAAGCAAATTAATTTAAAATAACTTTACTTATAATTCCTTTTTAGTGTAAACTTTGCTTAACTTTATTTTGGTTATTTAAGAAGATTATAATTGCTCACTCATACATACATAATTTAGAAAATTTATATAGGTGCATAATCAAGAGGTTATGTGTGATTGAATGTGGATAAAATCTCTTAATGAGTGATTTGATTAAAATGCATAAGTTGGATAAATTAGTATAAAATTAAATCTTATTATTTTTAGGTTGTTTAGTTGATTGGTTTATTGGGTTTAAGCTAAATTGGCTTAAGGCCAAAGTGTTTGTAGCTGATTTATTTAGATCGATCGACTGAATGGTGAAGAACGATAAACCAAATATCAATTGATCAACTGAATGTCAGATTGATCAACTAAATGGTGAAGAACGGTTGACCAAACCCTTGGCATAGGTCGACCGAATATTGAGAAAGTGAAGCTTAAGTTTAGGATTATAAGATTGAATTTTGTACTTCTTTAATTAAATAAGTGCAATCATATCAACAGTGGATTTAGAAACTAGACGTAGGAACAAGTGGATTCTTTGAACTAATATAAATTCGGTGTATTTATTCCTCTCTTTCTCTTTAATTTCATGCATTTATTTTATTATGTTGATTGATTGTTTTTGTGAATTAGTTTTTGGTTATATAGGCTTCCATATCTTGTTCATCTTAATCAATTATACAAATCATTTTAAAACCTAATTCACCCGTCTTTAATGTTATACTGATCTATCACGAGGCTCTCTTGAAGAGATATTAAGTGATGCACTGAATCTCTATAGCATGCCACCCTCAGACGAATGGCTAAGTTGGGGTGTCTAACCACAAGATTAAATCTATCGTAGAGAAAACAATGAATCATAGTAAGAAGGATTGGAGTTTGCACCTCAGCAATGCCTTATAAGGCTACCAGACTAACCCCAATCGGGATGTCACCATACCGGCTCATCTTTGGGAAGCCATATGATCTCCCTATAGAGCTTGAACATAAGGCATATTGGGAGATCAAGCAGTGCAATATGGAGTTGGAGGCAATTGGTACCCAGAGGAGATTGTTGTTGCAAGAGCTCAAAAAGTTAAGCCATGATGCATTTGAGAATAAAATGATATATAATGAGAAGATGAAGCTATTTCATGACCTCATCATTTCTGGGAAGACATTTAAGATGGGCCAAAATTTTCTTCTCTACGATTCAAACTTCAAACTCTTTCTAGGTAAGTTGCGTTCGAGATGGACAGGTCTATTCGAGATCACTTGTGTATACCCTTATAGAGCAATGGAGATTAAGAGTGTTAAGACCCGAAAAGAGTTCAAGATCAATAGAAATCATCTTAAGCCTTACTTCGAAGGCTTTGAGGTGCAGAACTTGGAGGTGGTAGAGCTTGAAGCTCCAAAATACATTCATTGATGTGGTTTAAAAGGAGTCAAGCTTGTGGCTTTAAACAAGCACTTGTTGGAAGTCACCTCAACCTTATCTTTCAGTTTTTGTGTATTTTTTTACTTAAATTTTGATTTGTTTCATTTAAGCTTTATTTGCTTTCTATTTGTTTGGCTTGTAAAAAGACAAGGAGGAAGCTGCAATCTTGGTTTTTAAGTTCAATACGGCCTCTTCAATTTAGGGGAGTATTCTTGATTCTTTTTACCCATATATGTGCTTTTAATGTTTTAGGACGTTAAGGAAAATTTCCATTATAAGTGTTGGGGTGGAGTATATTCAAATTTTTTCTACACTTGAGCTATCATAAGTCCAATGGTGATGATTTTAATGTGTGTACCTTAAAACTATTACGATCTTTAGTTGATAGTGTATTGTGTTACTTAAAGTACATTGATACTTTTAATTTAAGGAACTTTGCTCAATTCTTAAATTGATGCTAATTTTTTCATTTTTTCTTTTATTGAACCAAGGATTGGTTCCACCTTGATTTCGATGATCACAAAGTATTTCTACTAATATGATCATAGAGTTTTCTATGTTTGTTTAGTTTTTGGAATGTATGTGATAAATAAGTAATTAAGTTGGTAATTCAGTAAAATTTGTATGACTTATGTAAATCATGGAATAATTTTTTAGATAAAGGTTATATAAATTGAAGTTGTATGAATTGACTAAGTATGTAGATAAAGTGAATGAAATTTTTTAGATTATTATGTTAATGAAATTTTGTAAACTAGATGAATTGGTTTTGCATGGATTGATTAATGTTTGTATAAAATTTGGAAGCTAGATTGTTGAATAAGCTCAGTTGAGCTCTAAAATCTTTACAACTCAGTTGGGAAAGGACGTATGTATACTTTTAGAGCTCCAAATAATATGAAATTTTATAAGATATTAGAACGATATGTCAAGAAGCTACCTACCAAATTTCACGTCAATTGGATGAAGAATGAAGAGGATATGACAAAAAAATCAAGTAATACTGCAAGCTAATAGCATAGGCATCGATCTACTGAATGAGATTGTGCAAGACATCGGTCGACCAAATGAAGACATCAATCAACTGAATGAGGAGTAGTTCGACCAAATCAAGCAATAAGTTGAACAAATGAAGCCATTAGTCGACCGAATAACCATTGGTTGACCTGAATATTACGTAACAGTAACTATGCAATGGGCATATTTCTAACATGTATAATATTAAATGAGAAGAACATTGGAGCAATGGCTATTTAGTATTGGAATGAGAATAGATAGGTGTGTTTTGTGTTTTTTACGAATTAAGAAGTATTGAAAGTGTTTGTGTATTATTATTGAGTATTCTTAAGTGTCTGTGAGTTTTTGATGAAGTTGAAGTTATTATATTTTTATGGGGTTATTCTTGATCCTTGAAAAAGAAGACTGTGAGGTTCTCTTTTAGCCTAAACAAAAGGGAGTGTTGTGAGGTTATTCCTAAGCCTTAGAAAAGGGAGAGTGAAAGGTTATCTTGAAGCCTTAAAAAAGGAGTGTATTGTGAATTGTGTATTCTTATTGATTGCAATAAGAGCAAAATCTCAACAGTGGTGTTGAGGACTGGATGTAGGGCAAGTGGACTACTTCGAACTAGAATAAACCAGTTGTGTCTCTTCTTCCCTTTCTCTTTTATTTTTATGCATTAAATTTAATTATTTAATTTAATTTTTTGTTTAATTTTTATAATTAAATTATTTTTTAGCTTCCACGTATAATTGAAATTGGTAAAAATACTTAGTTTTATTAATATTGAAAAGAATTTTTAAGAACTTAATTCATCCCCCTCTTAGGTGCCATTTAGGGCCAACAATTGGTATAAGAGCATAGGTCTCACATTAGATTAATTCTAACAAATTACTGAGCAAAGATAGATGGCACTTTTTAAAGAAGCTCATCAACCCCCTCTATTTAGTGGAGAAAACTTCTTGACTTGGAAAAGAAAGATAAAAATGTTTATAAGAGATAATAGTGTAGATTTATGGATCATAGTTGCACAAGGTCTCCATGTTCCAATAAAATTAGTAAATAGAAAATTGGTTCCTAAAAACAAAAATGAATGGGATGAAAAGGATAGAGAATTAGTGTCCTTGAATAGTCAAGCCTTAAATATTTTACGTTGTGCCTTAGATAAAAGCATTCTTGATAAAGTTTCAATGTGTTCCTCTACTAATGCTATATGGTTTATATTAGAACATTTTTATGAAGGTATAAATCATGAAGGGATGCTTGGATCTACTAGGGAAGAGGTAAAGGTGGAGATCCCTAATGAAGAATTAAGCTTATATTCAGTGGAACAAGAAGAGGTATGTTTTAATATTAATACTTGTAGTGATATGATAGCTAGTTGTTAAAAATTCCATGATAATGATGCATGTGATGGTAAATATTCTTATGAAGAATTGGTACAATATGTTGAAGAAACCTCAAAATTGCTTGAAGATTGTAAATTATAAAATGAAACACTTATGAAAGAAGTTGAATCAAAGAATAATATTGTTTATAAGATGCAAAAATTGGTAAAAGAAAATAGTTTGTTAAAGAAACAATTGGAATTAAAGAACAATGTTAGTTATGATAGTTTGGTAAACGAAAATGCATTACTTAGAGTGGAGATATATACCCTTAAGGATTCATTTGCTAAATTTACGAAAGGCAATGCAAAATTGGAAAACATGTTAAATAGTCAAAAGGTTGTAAATGATAGAAATGGTTTAGGTTTTGTGAGCGATAATGGACCTTCCTCTAATATGAGTAAATTTGTTAAAGGTAAGAACTTATAGGAAGAATAACCTAGACCATTCATTAAAAATATTGCTAGACCTTCATCATCTAGCCCTTATCATAAGAAGAATCATCATACATTTTTCTATGTTTCAAAACCATCATATAGAAAGAATGTGCACGTGCCAAAAAATAGGCATAATTTCTTTGTAAATACACATCATCAAAATGATGCATATAAGCCTTCTACTTCATATGTTCCTCGTGATCATATATATGCATCTAGAAATGTTTACCATGGCCATCATATGCCTTTAAATATTTCTCATGCATATTCTAGACAAGATTTCCATCAAAGAAAAATGTGTATATCTAGACATGCATATAGGAACAATTTAAGATCTCATTATTATGATACATTTAGAAGTTTCAATGGATCTAAACCAAGGTATGGTCATAGGAATGCATATATACCCTTAACTTTTCATTACTGTGGTCGTTTTGGGCATGTTCAACAACGTTGCTTTGCTTGTGTGAATGTTTTGTCACATGGTTGCTAAAGTTATAAAGCTAACCATCAAAGATCCAAGATGATATGGGTATCAAAATTCCGTTAAATATTTGTTTTGTAGGTACCTTCAAGAACTAAAAGGAAATCACCAACATTTTTGAACTAAGGATGTAAACACTATAAATATTAAAGTTGGTGATAAATTATAAAAATGGAGGTACACCATAAACTTAAATTTGCATAGTTTTTCATTTTAAATACAATTTGATATTAATAACGTTTGATTAAATAAGTGAATTTTTTAAAATAAAATATATTTAAGTTTTATTAATTGTTATTTTGATTCATTATAACTTAGATTATAAATGGAGCAATTGCATTCAGGAAAATGTGTTTGATTAATTGAGAATTTTATATATTTTCATACTGATGACTATCCGTCGACCGATAGAATTGGTTCAGTCGACCGAATGTGTTTTGCAGGTATATCAATCAACTGATGGAATTAGTTCGACCGACTAAATGTGGTGTGTCAGGACATCGGTCGATCGATATCAGTTGTTTCATTGACTGAATGATCAAAATTCTGAGATTTTAATTCATGTCTTTTGTGTTATTTATGTATAACTTTCATAAATGATATATATTTTCTTATTTGATTAAATTTAAGTTTTAACTTGTTAGAAATCTTGATTGTACTGCATAAATGTAACATTTAAGCTTCTTGATTTCTTTTAGTTGGTATTAGTTAAAGAACCCCTTGAATGACATTCTTATATGATTAGCTTTTGCATGTTTACGCAAATTGAAACTTATAACTTAATAAGTGCTTTAATATGTTTATTAGATTATTAAATATCGAATGGATTATATTATTTAATTTTACACTTGTAAACATGTTTTAAAGCCTTTTTTAGAACATTTTTTATAATTATGTTTATCAAAAGCTTTGATCCCTCTCAGGTAGTTTAAAATTTTGCACTTACATGTTGTTTAGAGAAACTGTTTTATTGAGGGGGAGCTTAGCAGTTTTTTCTAAAAAGCTTTGACGAGTTTAATAACTTGCCACCATACATTAGTTTATTCAAAGGTGTTTAAAAAGTTGTAATTTTGTGATAGAAAATGTATCATAAACTAAAGTTTTAAATCTAGACTTCATGGATTTTATGTTAACTATTCCTATGGTAGGTTCTAAATAATTCATTAAATAGCTTTTCATTTTTAGAAAATTTCATGAAATTATTTTGAGCATGAAATTAAGGAATGGAGAATGTGTAGATATTAATGATGTTTGAACATTTGAAAGGGGTTATTGCAATTTGATAATTTAATCGTATATGCTTGAAACTTTTTGAAACATTATTCTTGTATTGAGGGGGAGCGTGGAACTTCATTTAAGTTGCATAATTGAGTGTTAAAAAGTTTATGAATTCTTCCATGAGCTATTTAAAATTCAAGTATGACAGTATATTTTTTATGACAGTATATTTATTGAAAACTAGATTGCATGGATTTAGGGGGAGTCATTCATTCAGTTTTTTGTTATTAGTTGAGACTCTTAAGATATTTTTTAACAATTAACGTCAAGTATGAAGTAACTTTAATTGGTACCTTGAACTTGTTTGCATCTTGATGTTGTGACAATAAATTGTTTTTTGGGAGTATCCCTTTTTAGAAATGAAAATTGTAGTGTTTTTAGTACTTGTTGATGATGCGTTGCGTCCTTTGTTGATTTTGGATGATATTAACAATTCATATTGTGGTAGTTTTTTTTTATGAAATTGAACAATATCATTAATTGACTTGTGGTTTTTTTCATTACAATTTGAATCAACAAGATGTTTTTCAGCAACTTATGATGTTTGTAAATAAGTGGTATCTTATTTTGAAAAATAGGTTTAGAACGACAAGAATAATTGGTATCAAGTTTTTATTTTCCAACAATTGGTATCAAGTTTTTTTCCTCTAGCATTTGATATCATGTTTTTCAACAATTGGTATAGACAAGTTTAATTTTTCAGTATATTTGGTGTCAAGTGTTTGATTTTTTAGTTTAATCACTTTTTAACAACATTTGGTATCTATGTTGACGATTATTTGATTGTAGACCTTTTAAATGAGATTTGATTGTTTTTGTCCCTCTTTTGAATACGTGTTCTATGGTATTTTGAAGGATGTCTTGGTATGTTTTATTAAGGGGGAGCATCATTAAAAGAAATGTTTCGTTTTAAACTTCACTTGTAAGATAAATTATGATGTTTTTTAAATTTTGGTTTGGAATATGTGTTTAGGAGAAGATTAGTGTATCCCATTTGTATACATAATATTTATTGGTATCAAACTTTTATGAAAAGGGAGAGAATGGTAGATGTTATATGTATTTGTGACTAGTTTCATATTCAAGTTTTACACCTTTTTATAATTGGGTTTATAATTTTTTATGATTATAAAAAGGGGAGAATAATAGAAGTAATATTAAAAAGGAGTAGAAAGGAGTCACAAGTTTTGTAATGTTTGCATGTTTTAGTGGTTTGATTTTTCTATTACATGTTTCTAATATCACATAGTTTTGTAATCATCAAAAAGGGGGAGATTTTTTAACCAAAAGTTGGTTCCACCTTTGTTTTGATGATGAAAAAGTGTTTCTACTAATATGATTATAGAGTTTGCTTTGTTTGTTTAGTATTTGGAATGTATATGATAAATAAATAATTAAGTTGATAATTCAGTAAAATTTGTATAAGTTATGTAAGTCATGGAATAATGTTTAGATAAAGGTTATATAAATTGTAATTATATGAATTGATTAAGTATGTAGATAAAGTAAATGAAATTGTTTAGATTATTGTGTTAAGGAAATTTGGTAAACTAGATGAATTGATTGTATTATGTTTGTATAATTGAGTAAAATGTGTTAATATTTGATTATTATTGTTTTTTTTATGTTAAAATATGCTAAATTGGATTAAGAACTTAATGGAATTGGCTTTGCATGGATTGATTAATGTTTGTATAAAATTTGGAAGCTAGATTGTTGAACAAGCTTAGTTGAGCTTTAACATTTGCATAGCTGACTTGGGAAAGGAAGTAAGTATATTTCTAAAGCTCCAAATGCTATGTAATTTTACAGGATGTTAGAACTATATTTCAAGACGTTACCCACCAAATGTCACGTCAATTTAATGAATAATGAAGAAGATATGACGAAAACATCAAGTGGTGTTACAAGTTAGCAGCATAGGCATTGATCGATCAAATAAGGTGTAGGTCGACTGAATTAAGCAATAGGTTGATCAAATGAAGCCATCGATCGATCGAATGACCATCAATAGACCTAATGACCTCATTCGGTCAACCGAACATGAAGATTACACAATGGTAACTTTGCAATTGGCAGATTTCCAATGGGTATATTATTAAATGAGAAGAACGTTGGAGTAACAGCTATTTGGTCTTGGGATGAGTATAAATAGGTGTGTTTTGTGTTTTTTATGAATTAAGAAGTATGCAAGAAGTATTGAAAGTGTTTATGTATTATTATTGAGTATTCTTGAGTGTTTATAAGCTTTTAGTGAAGTTGAAGTTGTTGTATTTTTGTGGAGTTATTCTTGAGCCTTGAAAAAGAAGATTGTAAGGTTCCTAAGTCTTAAAAAAGAGATAGTGAAAGGTTATTCTAGAGCCTTGAAAAAGGAGTGTGTTATGAATTGTGTATTCTTGTTGATTGCAATAAGAACAAAATATCAATAGTGGTGTTGAGGACTAGATGTAAGGCAAGTGGATTGCTCAAAACTAGAATAAATCGGTTGTGTCTCTTCTTAACTTTCTCTTTCATTTTTATGAATTTAATTTAATTTTTTAATTTATTATTTTTATTTAATTTGTATAATTAAATTACTGTTTATATTCTGCATTTAATTGAAATTGGTAAAAATACTTAGGTTTAATAATGTAGGAAAGAATTTTTAAGAACCTAATTCACCCTCCTCTTAGGTGCCATTTAAGGCCAACACCTTTTCTTTTGAGTGCATTGCATGTGTTTTAGTAGTCCACTTGTATGATATTTCATGTTTAAGTCTATTTTGTATAGTTTGACATGTGAATGTGAAATGGTATGTTTGGAATAAAGTATCCCAAAAAAAAAGAAAAAGAGGGAAAAAAAAGAAGAAAAAAAAGAAAAAAAGTGTCTTTGTTTTTATGTTATTGACTAAAAAGCATCTTTATTTTGGTGTTGTTGAATAAATTAAGCAATTCTCACTCTTCCGGCTTCAACCCAATGTAAGGTTGAAGTTATAAGTGGTGCTAATAGCCATTTGAAAAGGTGATCTAGCATAGTAACCAAAGTTATTCAGGACAAAGTGTTCACCTTCACGTCAAAAAGTTAAATGATCTCTCTAATAAACATTGATCAAATCTTAAATTGTGTTGTATTCTCAATTGTTTTTGGTCATTTTGAGCATCCTTGACTAGTTTGTGTAATAATCTATGTGAAATGGCTTAAACATTGGATATTGTGCATATTGGATTACTTTGTCACAAACTATGTGTTTTACTTATGATCGTATTATTTTTTATCATCATAAAGCTGAAATTTGTGAATGTGTTAAAAGTATTTATTGATTTCTATTGTACTCAATTAACTTTGGACTCTTGATTGGGACTGTGTAAATGAAGTGTCTAAATCATTACAAAAACAAGCAATGGTTAAAGTGCAGGGGAATTTAATAGGGATAAATTTTTTTAATATGTCATTTAAATTAGATTCATCCCTATTTTTGTTATAAAAGTGCTCAATTTGTATTATATTGTATTTAATGATAGGTTTAATCTCTTAGCATAAGTTTTGGGATCAAAGCATGAAGTTTTTGAAGGAACTAGAGCAAAAATGGATCTATATAGTGGGCTTGGGAGACCTATACTATGGTTTATATATACCACCATATACCTTCAAAGACTAGGAGCTATATGGTGGGACTTTATACCGCCATATAACTCTCCAAACCACCTTATTAGTACCTGACAGTGAAAAACATAGGGGTAAATCAATCTTTTCCTTATCCTCGACTAACCTTAAATGGTAAGGGTATAAAAGCCACTCCTAAATGCATAATAGAGGGGGGGAGTCGACAAAACACATACTTTATAAGCTTTTTCATCTTGCTCTCCTAGTTTTCTTAAAGTTTCTTGATGTTCTTAGATTCATAGGTTAAGTTTTTTCCCATATATGGATTTCCAGTAGTGTTTTAGATATTGTTCAACTTTATTTGTAGTTGTTTGAGGAATTGAGGGCTGTATTTTTGTTTCTCTATCTTTCTATGCATATAGATTTAATATTTAATAGATTTTGAATATGAACTTCATGGATAATGTAAGGATGATTGGGTATAATGCAATAGATGATATTTTATTTAATTTCCAAATTTGATTTTGATTATGTGAGCTCAATATCTTGTTATTCTGGGTCTAGTTAAGATGGGATTTGATGGTTTGATGGATTTTTTTTTTTTTGGTTTTCTTGTTCTTAATGCTTTTGGATTGGGTTTTGCTTTATAGTTGAAATTGTGTACACTTTTAGGTTACAAAGCTTTTAATTTTAATTTTTTTCTCTATTTTAGATGTGCTAGAATTTCTATTTAGGTGTAATTAGTTTTGGTTTTTTGAATTAAGTTGGAATTAGTTTATTATTAGCATAATTAGCTTGAGTTTGCATTAGGTTAACTACAGGTCTTGGTTTACATTCCTAGTTTTGAATTTTCCAACCTTTGTTTCTTTTAATTAAACATAGGTTTTGTTTATTTAATGTCTATATTGATTAATTTAAACATGTGTGGCTAGTTATCTAAGTGTTTGAAGGTATTTTAAGGATAATAGGCAATTATTTGAAAGAATGTGATTGAGTCCTTTTAATTTTAGTGCTTTAAAGCTTAAGTTGGATGGGAATCTAGGTTCAATGTTAAGGATTAGATATTATCTCTAAGCTTGATCACCCTTTATGTAATTTCTTAATTCGAAAGTTAGGATTGAGTGTGTTATACGTAATAGTTCATAGCGATTCCTGAAAGTAGCAATAGACTAGCTAGATTTGTAGATAAACTTAGCTAACTAGTCTAAGGTTCCAATCCTTTAAGTTACACCTTCTAAGCTTATGAATAGGTGGCCTAAGTTAGTTTTTCCTTAGTTTTAATGCTTCTTTGATATTAAACTTTGAGAAATTATTCAAGGTTATAGCAACATTAGGGATATTTATAGAGTTTGTTAGATTCACTTACTTTTAAGGGACTAACGATTTGAGAGCTTATTCAGACCCATAAGCTAACATCTTAGTTGAAGTGCCTTCTATCTAGGTTCAAGGATCAAAGATTGTTTCAAAATCTCGATAATAGCTTCGGTGTTCGGTCCATTTCTTCTCTATTGTTATTAGTTTATCATCTTTTACTTTGTGTTTTTCCTTTTCATTTTTTTTTGTTGCATCTTAGCTATTTTAGTTCTCATCATTTCCAAGGTTTTTGTTTTCTTTTATTTAAAAATTTTGAAATAGTGATAATCCTTTAGGTCTTCATAGTTCAACCCTAACTTACCATACTACACACTAAGGTATAGTAAGGAATTTATTATTTTATAGTTTTACTACAAGCTATCAATGATCGTGTCCTAACCCATGCATCTTACGTCCCAAACCGTGGCTTCCCTACAAAATTTTCAAATTTAAGCTATTTTTGGTTTTTTCACTATAACTTATTTGTCACTCATCCTTTTGCATTGAAATTTAGTATAGAACTTAATAACATGATGTTCTTACTCCTAAAATTGATTCCAAAACCATTGCAACTCAAAAGGTACATCTAATTGTTCACCAAAGTCCACTACACGTAAGTTGATGCATGTTCCAGCTTCTCTAACTCTTCTCTTAATGCACTTTTCATGGCTTATCCTATAACCTTAATATTTTATATGAAACTTTATAAGTAAATTAAACATTTAAGCATATAAATAGGGGAAAATTTACATCAATTAACAACTAAAAACACCATGAATTTGACCCA
>JAOXYD010215660.1:0-19644 GCA_028565735.1 Pinacopodium congolense
TTGTTATTTAGAATTTAGAATTTGGGAAATGACAAATTTTTTTTATCGATACATATATGAAACTTCATTTAACCCGATGGGTCAACCTGCGTTGACCTGACCTGAATTTGACCCAACCCAAATGCCACCTGACCTGAAATTGACCTAAACCCAAATTAACTCGACCTGAACTCGAAAACCTTTCAACCCAAAATAACTCGAACCCGAAATAACCCGACTTGAACCCGAAAACCTTTTAACCCGAAATGATCCGATCCAAACCCGACCTGACTCACCCGATTGACATCCCTACACCTAATCATGATGAGGAGAAAATCAATATAGCTGATGATAAGGAGTCAAATAGCCTAATTTATTACTAACACTTAAAGATAATGCAAGTAAGGATGAAAGTACACAATTCTTTAATAATGAAGTAAGTAATTACATGTGTGGAAATAAAGGTAAATTCATGGAGATTGATGAAAAGGTGGGAGGCAATATTTCTTTTGAAGATTTTTCAAAGATTCAAATTCATGGGAAAGGTAAAATTCTAATTTCTTTAAGAGATGGAAGACATAAACTTATTAATGATGTCTACTATATTCCCAAATTAAAAAAATAATTTAAGTTTATGGTAACTTTCTGAAAAAGGATATAATATGAAATCCACAAGAAATATTGTTGTCTTTGACCTAGAGATCAATACGCTTAATTGGTTACTAAGGTATTTATGTCGAAGAATAAAATATTAATGTTGAATATCAAGACAATTAAAGCGAAGTGTTTAAAGCTAGATGTGAGAGATGAATCATGGCGTTAACATATAAGATTCAAATACTTGACTTTTGGTGTGCACTCAAAGCTTTGTGAGACAAATACATGGTAAGAGGAATGTCTTCCATTAACCATCCACATCATTTATGTGAAGCATGTTTACTTGGCAACCATTCAAGGAGGGGTTTTCCAAAAGAAGTGGTGACAAAGAAATTGAACTACTTCAACTTATTCATACCGATGTGTGTGGACCAATTAAGCCATTATCAATAAATAAAAGTAGATACTTCTTATTTTTCATTGATGATTATAGTAGAAAAATTTGAGTATGTTTTCTGTAACAAAAATTAGAAGCATTAAAGAAGTTTAAGACTCTTTTAGAGAACAAAAGTAGCTATGCAATTAAGACTTTAACGTCTAATAAAGGAGGTGAGTTCACATCTAATGAGTTTTATGATTTCTATGAGATACATGGAATTCTTCTTGTTTTAACAGTCCTAAAATTGTCCCAACAAAATGGATTAGCCAAGCAAAAGAGCAGAACAATTCTTAACATGACTTAATATATGTTAAAGGACAAAAACATGCCCAAAGAATTTTAAGCAAAAGCTATTTCTTATACAGTATACTTATCAAACCGATCTCCTATAAGAAATTTCAAAGACCAAACACCATAGCAGGCATGGAATGGATTAAAGCCTAGTGTTGCTCATTTAAAAGTATTGTATATGTGCATGTGTCACAATAAGAAAGATACAAGCTCGATAATCATAATGATAATTCATTGGCTATAAATTAAATTGTAAAGGCTATCAATTGTACAACCCAAAAAATGGAAGGATTGTTATGAGAGAGGAGGTTGAATTTAATAAAGAAGTAACATATGATTGGGATACACAAGAAGAAAGTACATATGACTTTTTCTCATACTTTGAAGATGAGGAGTAAGAAACCACAACAAATGTTCAAGAGACATCTCCACTTCCTTCTCCTAATACACCTTATTCTCCTTCTTCATAAATGCATAAAGAAAGTTTAAGTGATGGACATGCAAAATGAGGAGTATTTATGATATCTATGAACAAACAAAAGAAATCGCTGATTTTGATGTAAGTAATATATTTTATTTTCTTATAGATAATGAACCTTTAAATTTTTTAGAGGTTGTGAAAGACAAAAGATGGAGACAAGCCATAAAAGAGGAGATTAATGCAATAGAGAAAAACAACACTTGGGAATTATCAACTCTTCCTAAAGGTGATGAAGCTATTGGAGTCAAATGGGTCTACAAGATTAAAAAAAAAATGCAAATGGAGATGTAGAGAATTATAAAGCAAGGCCGTGTTAAAGGCTACTAGTAAAAGAATGGATTATATTATGATGAATTATTTGCTCATATTGCTCATATGGAGACTATCTCGTGTTGCTCGTATGGAGATTATTCTCTTAATATACTCTTTAACAGCTCAAATGAAGTGGAAGATCTATGAACTTGATGTTAAGTCAACTTTTCTAAATGTTAGCCTTCAAGAAGAGGTTATTATTTAACAATTAATTGGCTTTACAATCAAATATCACGAAGATAAGTTCTTGGGATTAAAAAAGGCATTTTATGGGTTAAAACAAGCACTAAGGGCATGATATACTCACATCAATAAGTGCTTCCAGGATAATGGATTTGTTCATTGTTCTCACGAATACACTTTATACATTTAATTTATATGAAAATTGAGATATTCTATTCATTTGTCTTTATATAAATAATCTTATTTTTACTGGAAATAACCCAAAATTGTTTGAAGAATTAAAGAAAGCTATGTCTTTGAACATTGAGAAGACAAACATTAGATTGATGTCATATTATTTAAGCTTGAAGGTGAAGTAAACAAAAGATGTAATTTATTATATTTTAATGATTTTCCTATATTAGAGATTACCGATTTTTTTGTATTGGAGGTATTAGAGTTTAATGATTTCCTATATTAGACACATTGGATATTACTGATTTTCCTGTATTTGAGGTCACTTATTTTCCTCATAAACGTGAATATTATACAGTTGTCATCTATATTTCTTATTTAGGATAAATCAGAATCACCGATTTATGGCTATTTATTAGTTTCTTTCTCATCATTTTATAATTATAATCTATATATGTGTATTCTCTTTTTAAAATTAAATAGGGTTGAGAAAAATCTTTTATCATCTATCTCACTTTTAAACCTCTTTCAACTTGTTGTCATGGTATCAAATCTATGATAAAAAATAACCCTATAGTTTTCGAAAATTCAAATGGCCAATTGAATACCATCTATTTAAAAAATGATGCGTCATCACTATACATTCTTCACACATCTAATAACCCAAGCATGGCCTTGATTATGTGCCTTCTAAAAGAAGAAAACTATCCCACTTATAGACATGTGTGATGACAAACGCACTTCAACCTAAAAGCATGTTCGACTTTGTAGATGGATTTATCCCACCTCCACTGCTTATTTCACCCAATGAACTCACATGGATCAATGCAATTCTATGGTCATCTCTTGGCTATTTAACTGTCTCCACCCTGCTCTTTATGATAGAGTGGCGTACTTTAAGATGGCACAAGAGATGTGGAAAAATCTTGAAGAGCAATTTTCACAAGTGAATGTTCCTCATATTCATTAATTGAAAACTGAATTTGTAAGCATTTTACAGTAAGGTATGGTTGTTTCAATATATTACACTAAACTAAAAGGCATTTAAGACAAGCTTAGTACATAATCTCAAGTTCTACATTGTACATGTGGTTTAGCAAAGATGTTTGCCACTGAAAAGGAAAAAGAAAAAGTGCATCAATTTCTTATAGGCTTGAACAAAAATTACAATACGATTCAATCTTAAATTCTCAATACATATCCATTACCTTCATTAGCTCATGTTTATGCATTAGTCACTCAAGACGAATAACAATAATTAGTCATTACATTGAGATTTTCTTCAATTGAGGGAGTGACTTTCCTTACTAATAACAATAATAGTAGAAATAGTAACAATTGAAATAAGTCCACAAACAACTGTGACTCCTCCAAATTATTTTGTGAACATTGTAAAAAGAACAAGCTTACCAAAAAGCATGTTTGGAGTTACACAAGTATCCAGAATGGTGGGACAAAAGGAAGAAACCAAATAAAGGTAAGGTAACCAATAATTCATAATGTTTTGAACCTCTTACAGTCCAAAGTGACCATCTCGTTTATGGATTAATAAATGAGCAATACGCTCAACTTATATCTCTTCTAAATCTCAAAAAGAACATTAATTCTATAGCCCAGTTTTTAGGTAAGGCAACCTCTCTATCCAATAATAATATTAAATGGATTTTAGATTCTGGTACTTGTAATCATATGACATGCCATAAGAATGCCCTTTCTTGTCATAAATCCTTAACCCATTATTCAATAATTAAAATTTCATATGGTTCTCATTCGTCGGCTAATTCTTATGGGAATATTTCACTTACACCTACTGTTACCTTACATAATTGATGAGTCATCACAAACTCTCAAATAATAAACCTAACTAAACCTAATTATGCAGTTAGGGTAAGTTAAGGTTGAATCCATATGGGGTACTGCTATTTATAATGTTGTAAAGAAAAACAAAAATCCCTAAACGCAAAAAGAACTAACATTACTAAGATGCAATAAAAAAATAAAAAGGACAAACATAAAGCAAAATACAATAAGCTAACAACAATGACAAAGAAATGGGCCAAATGTATCATTAGGATTTTAGGATAATTATTGATCATTGAATTTAGATGAAAGGTTTTTTAGCTATGGTGTTAGCCTATAGGTTTGAACAAGCTCTCAAACCTTCAATTCCTCTAACTTAAATAAATATAATAAGCTCTATAAATGCTCCTATATTCACTATAACCTAGAGCAAGTTCTCTAGATTTAATAGTGAAGATGCATTAAATACTAAGGAATGACTAACTTAGGTCACTTACTCGCAAGCTCAAAAAGTATAACCTAACAGTATGGAACCTTAGACTAGTTGATTAAGTATCCAAACAAAACTAACTAACCTATTGCTACTTTTTGAAAATTTCCAAGGACAATTTTGTATCACATGCTCCATCCTATCATTTAAATTAGAAAATTAACTAAAGGAATATCAAGCCTAAAGATAAAAACCTAATTCATGTCATTTATCCAAAGTTTAAAACCAACTTAAGCTTAAAAACACCAAATTAATTCAAAGCCAACTCTATGCTTATAATTGATTACCCTTTATCCTTCTTATACCTTCAAACCCTTAAACACCTAACCAAAACAAAGATTAAACAAGCATAATTGAACTTAATTAAATTAAATCAAGGCTGAAAAATTAAAAATACTAAAGGAAAAATTAACACTTAAACTAACACAAACAGCAATTACTTAACCTAACAATCAATTAACTAAAACTTAATTCAACTAAACTAAAACTAAAACTTTAAATAAAAATTTCAGCACTTAAACATTAAGCAAACATTAACATTAAATGATTAAAACCATAAGAATAAGCACAAAACCTAATTATTAAGCATAAATTAACTAAAGACATTTACAATAAATGAAAACTTAAGAAAATAAAGCTTAACACTTGATATAGAGAAACATAATAACACAAAGATTAAAACATAAGAAAAAAAACACATGAACTCACGAATCAAGAAGCAAAGCACTTAGATATACAAAAAAAGGAAAAGTAATTGAAAATGGAAGCAAGAACATTTAGAAAGGACAAAAAGAAAATAAGAAAAACAAGTGCGAAGGAAAAGACAAACTAAGCTAGCTAGTTTCCTAAGCTAAAAGCAATAAATAGGGGATTAATTAAAATTAAATCCTAAAATGAGTGAAGAACACATTGCTGCACTCCATGGAAGACAAGGAAGTAAGCTGTTGCCGCCCAAGCTCTAAGGTTGAAGTCATCAAAGAGAGAGTTGCAAGCTTTCTAAGTTGTCCAAGCTCTCAAAGCTATGAAATCTGCTTGGTTATTTATTTACATGTGCAGTCATCATTCTTATCTAGGACACCTATGCTTTCTTTTTTTCTTATTTACTCTAGGGTTGCATGTGAGACCTTCTCTTTTTTCCCTCATGCCACCTGTACATGTCCAAGCTTTATTTGTTTGTTCTACTTCTTTTGCTCTCAAATTAAAACACTGCATCTTATACTTGCTGAGAGTTCTCTCCCCAGGAATTTGCTTCAAAGCCTTAAAAATCTTTTGTCTACGTCCCTTGGTATGAAGCTCTCTCCTAGACGAGTATGACTTGGTTTTCTCCTAGAAGTAATTTGGCCTTTAAAAAATATTGCCTATGTTAGCGTATTTTCTTATTTATATGCTCCTTTATTGAAATCTTTTGCTCCAATTTGCTTTAAATTACTTATAATATTCTTTCTTTCTTAATATATTTGTGTCTAATAGTTAAATCTGCATGGAAATGCAATATAAATACAAAATGAGTATTTAAGAACTAAAATAGAGTTGAATTCACATTGAAATGCATATAAAAATATCATATAATTCAACCCTATCAAATACCCCTACACTTGAACCATTACTTATACCCAAGCAATGATTTAAACATTCTACGCAAAAAATCTCAATCCAAAGTCAAAAGCTAATTGAGTACAAATAAAAACAAATTCATGCCTTTAATCTAATTTACAAATCTTAATTCTTTCACAATTAAAAACTTGGTTAATCATATGCAGATACACAAAGTTAGTAAGAAGCAATCCCATATACATAATGCCAAATTTTCAAGCCATTTTGAATAAGTCATCACATGAATATAGTTAAGGATATTCAAAAATACACAAAACACAACTGAAAATACAACACAATTTGAGTTTTGAGAAATGTCTATTTAAAAAGTAGTCTAACTTGTTAACGTGAAGGTAAAAACTTTATGGTAAACACCCCCGGTTACTAGGTTAAATCACTATTTTAAATGGTTAAAAGCAGTACTCATAACTTTAACCTTAGAGAATTTAGGTTAAAGACAACAGAGTGAGAATTGCCCAATATACAACAGAACAAAAGAAACAATAATAATTATTCAAAAATAGAAACAAAGAAGCTTTTTGATCAATAACACAAAAATAACAATGATTTTCTCTTTACTTCTTTTTCTTTTCTTTCTTTTTCTTTTTCTCTTTTCTTTCTTTTCATTTTTTTTTCTTTTCGATAACTTATTTTAAATATCCCATTCCACATTTCTATGATAAACTATAAAAAAAAATGTACTTCAACATCAAATATCATATAAATGGATCACTAACACATGTAAGCACTTAAGAGAAAAAGAAAAATGAAAACGTAAGGGTTAGAAATTAATCCAGAATTAATCATTATTCACCAAATTAAAAGCATCAATTTCCTTCAAATACCACAATTAACTAATAACTAAAGATCAAGATCATTTGAAGCTATCATATTTAAATCATAACCACCATACTCATAACAGTTCAAGTGGAGAAAAATTTTAAATTACCCCACCCTTACACGTAAATAAGACATTGTCCACAATATCTTAAAAACAGATGTATAAGAGGATGGAAACATAAGTATTTCCCTAGATCAAAGAAGCCAAATGGAGCTTAACAAAAAAACTTAAAGTTTCCTTGTTGAATAATAAGTCAACTTTGCTTCCACCTATAATTGAAACACACACAAAAAAACCAAATAAAACACACAAATCAAATCAACTAAAAGTTTATTACAAAAGAGGAAAGCACAAAAACTAAAGGATACGGATATGGTGCCTCCCATCAATCACTTAGTTAAGGTCATAAGCTTGACCCTTGGCGTGTTTAACGTCATCCATTGTTGAATGGATGCTTGAGCTTAATAGGAAGTATGCTCAATGTCTTATGTAAGCTTAGAATAGCTTCCATCGAAATGAGCTTGCAGTCAGCATGATACTTAAAAACTTCAGAGAGGTGGAATCGCATTGCGTCGCCATAATATTCTAAAGTCCACTCTCTCCTGTGGACATCACCCTTCTCCCAGAACGGTCCTCTAAATGGAATAGATGAGAAATGTGGAGGCTCGGAATCTTTCTTGTCACCTTCTTTCTTCAACTTGCCATGCATAACTCTTTCAAAAATTTAACCTACTTTAATTTCTCTATCTCCTAATCCTCTTGCTTCTCTTACTTACGCTTCTTTTCTTTTTATTCTTCGAACTTGCTAGGAAAAGGATTAGAAATGTAGTTAGTAATACTAAAAGAAGTTCTACTTACCTTGGGGGTATTTCATCCTCCTTCGTTTCCAATAACACCTCATTTTCTTTTACAGATTCCTTTTGCTCTTGTTGTTCTCCACTCTCTGGTGAAATCGCACATATTAGCTCCTTATGGTCTTCCTCTAATTAGCTAAGTGTACTTGTAGAGACTTGATCTTCTAGGCTTAATATTACTTCGGCCAATTGGCTTACTTGGTGTTCCAAGTTTTTTAAGACACTCCTCATTTCCTACTGGAACTAGAGAGTGCTCATATTTAAGCTCTTTACAATCTCCTCCAATGGCATCCCATTAGCTTGTGGTGATGATTTTAGAGGTGGAGCCATAGGCTAACACTGTAGCTAACCTTAATAACATGGTAGCGGAGAATTGAATCCTTATTGGTTGGTTCTATTTGAATAGTAAGGATGATCCTCCCACGCAGAATGGTAACTCAGAGTTTAAGGATCATACCATTCATGTTGGAGCTCATAAAAATCACCAACTCTACAAAACTGCTGCTCAACTTACAAGAAAAGGACTATATCACTAGAATGGTTTGAAAATGAACAAAAATTACATACCTTACTATCAATTGGATCTTTACTTGCTTGACTAAGGATGCGAGATTTGTTACCTATTATTCCAACCTTGAGATAGTAACTAACTCAAACTCATCATCACAAGAATGAATGTAAGAAAGATCATAATGAAAAGAAAACTAAAAATAAGTTATTACTTGAAAAAAATATGAAACAGAAACAAACAAAATACAAAGGTGACAAAAACTCAACCAAAAAAAGAAGAAGAAGAAGAAGAAGAAAGATAATACAAGAAACAATAAATAACACACGCTAACTTCTTAACAATGGTGCCAAAAATTTGATGGTTCTGTCACGAACTCTCAAATAATAAACCTAACTAACCCTAACTATGTAGTTAGGGTGAGCTAGGGTTGAATCCACAGGGAATAAAACACAAAGCAAAACATAATAAATTAAAAACAATGAAAAAGAAATAGATCAAAAGTATCATTAGGATTCTAGGATAATTATTGATCCTTGAATTTAGATGAAAGGTGTTCTAGCTATGGTGTTAGCCTATATGTTTGAACAAGCTCTCAAACCTTCAATTCCTCTAACTTAGGTAAATCTAATAAGCTCTAGAAATGACCCTATCTTCATTATAACCTATAATAGGCTCTCTAAATTTAATAGTGAAGACGCATTAGGTACTAAGGAATGACTAATTTAGGCCACTAACTTACAAGCTCGAAAAGTGTAACCTAAGGCCTTGTTTAGTTTGGTTTCTATTTTTGGTTTTCGTTTCCAATTTTTCTAAACATATAAACTAAAAAAAAACAGCACAGAAACTAATAAAAACAACATACTAATGCAACATGAAAGTAAAAAAAATATAATAAAAATCAGAAAAGACACAAAAAAACCCAATACAAAAACACAAAAACCACAACCAAAACCCAACTAAAAGCGTCATAAGAAAATAAAGCTTAACACATGATATAGAGAAACATAATAACATAAAGATTAAATCATAAGAAAACAAAAACACATGAACTGATGAATTAAGAAGCAAAGCAATTGAATATGTAAACAAAGGAAAAGCAATTGACAATGGAAGCAAAAACAGTTGGAAAGGATAAAAAGAAAACAAGAAAAACAAGTGAAAAGGAAAAGACAAATAAGCTAGTGAGTTTCCTAAGCTAAAAGCAATGAACATGAGATTAATTGAAATTAAATCCTAAAATGGGTAAAGAACACATTGCTGCACTCTATGGAAGACAAGGAAGTAAGATGTTGCCGCCCAAGCTCCAAGCCAAGTTCCAAGGTTGAAGCTATCCAAGAGAAAGTTGCAAGCTTTCCAAGTTGAAACCTTTCAATGTTGTCCAAGCTCTCCAAGCTTTGAAAGCTTTTTGGTTATTTATTTACATATGCAACCCTCATTCTTCTTTAGGAAAGCTAGGCTTTCGGGTTTTTTTTTTAATTATTTCCTCTGGGGCTTCTTGTGAGACCTTCTCTTTTTCCCCTCATGCAATATGACCATGTCCAAGCTTTGTTTGTTTATTTGTTTATTATGCTTCATTTGCTATCCAATCAAAACGTTGTGTCTTATACTTGCAAAGAGTTCTCTCGAGCAGTATTTTACTTCAAAGCCTTAAAAGGCTTTTGTCTCTTATGCTTGAATTAGTGGGACAAGTGTCCCTTCACATAATGCTCTCTCGTGGATGGGTATGGCTTGGTTTTCTCCTAGAAGTCATTTGGCCTTTGAAAAATATTGCCTCACTTAGTGTGTTTTTCTAAGTTTTGCATGGTAATTGTTGTCAAGTTCCTCTCTTCTTATTTATATGCTCCTTGATTGAAGGCTTTTGCTCTAATTTGCTTTAAATTACTTCTAATATTCTTTCTTTCCTCATATATTTTTGTCTAATAGTTAAATCTCTATGGAAATGCAATATAAACACAAAATGAGTATTTAAGAACTAAAATGGAGTTCAATTCACATTGAAATGCATACAAAAATATTATATAATTCAACCTTATCAATAATGTCCTACATATGCCTTCTTTTACATGCAACTTTATTTCTATTAGTAAGCTAACTAAGACATCAAATTATGTTGTCCTTTTTTTCCTTCCTTTTGCGTTTTACGAGACCTAGCCATAAGGAAGTTTATTAGAATAGATGAATTAAGATATAGACTTTATCATTTTTAGGCAATCAGAACCTCTTTGCATGCTACCAGTTCCCCATGTGCTTCTCAACTTCTTTTATTGTACCAACATCTTGGACATTTGTCTTTTGAAAAAATATCATCTTTTAATTTATGTCTTTCTTTTGATAAGTCTTTCAATAAATATTGTGATCCTTGTCATCAAGCTAAATAGAATCGACCCTCTTTTCCCACTAGTTCCATTAAAACTTATATGTGATTTGAATTAATACATTATGATGTTTGAGGACCATATTATATTGCCTCTTTGTTTAGTGGTCAGTAATTTTAAAGTGTTATTAATAATTATAGTCAAACCACCTAGGTTTACGTGATTAAAACCAAATTAGAAGTCTACCTTAGGTTGGTATCTTTAATTGCTATGATCACCAGGAAATTTAGAAAGTTATTAAAAAACTTTGTAGTGATAATGGTACTGAATTTGCAAACCATACCTTCTAATCCCTTTGTCAACATGGCATCGTTACTCAATTTTCTTATGTCTCCACACCCCAATAAAATAGAGTGGTGGAACGTAAATATAAACACATTCTTAAAGTGGTTACAACCTTACGATTTCAAGTCAGATTATCTATAAAGTTTTGGAGTGAATGTGTCTTAACAACAGCTTATTTGATAAAAAAAATACACTAATACACCCCTTTTATTTGGAAAAAGCCCTTTTGAAATTTTATTTTCTAAACAACCAAATTATTTTGATCTTCGGGTTTTTGGATGTCTTTGTTATGCATCTATTATTCCTCGCCCTAAAGACAAATTTCAAGAGCATACCACTGTTTGCATCTTCATTGGTTATCCACATGGTCAAAAAGGATATAAAGTTTATAATTTGACCACACACAAATGATTTGTCTCTAGAGATGTAGTATTCCATGAATATCTATTTCCTTTTCATAACCAACTACTCTCAATTCCTCCATTGCCTTAGAAACTAGTTCCTTTACCTATCCTTAACTATGACTTTATACCTTCACCACCTACTTCCAACTCTAATCATCCCATTGTCACCTATATTGATATACCCATAATGCCATAAACCACTCCATCAGCCTCATGCCCCTTCCCCCCACCCCCCGGTACACGACGACCTTTCGTGACTTTTATGTTGGTTTGCTTAGTTATAATATTACCTCTTTTACCTATTCCAATCATGCTTCCTGAAGTATGTCCTACCCTCTTACTCATTTTCTTGTATTGTAAATTTACTTCATCTTATATTCATTTTGTTATAGCCATCACCCAACAAGATGAGTCCAAAACCTATCAACAGGCTATTCAGGATGTTAGCGAGCAAAATGCTCTAACAAAAGAATTAAAAGCACTTGAACAAAATTAACCTTGGACTTTAGACTACTTACCCTTTGACAAGAAAGTTATTAGCTCAAATTGGATATACAACGTTAAATATAATTGTGATGGTACCATTAAATGATATAAGGCTCATTTAGTAGTCAAATAATATACTCAAGTTGAAGGACTTAATTACACTGAAACCTTCGCACCAGTTGTCAAATTTATCATTTTTCGTACGTTGTTAGTAATTGTCATTACAAAGTCTTAGGAATTGCATCAGATTGATGTTAATAATGCTTTTAGGAAAAGTTTTCCCCCTATATACTCTATATACTTCTTTTATGCTAACATTGGATATTTAGAAAGGTGGTTCTGAAAAGAAAGAAGAAGTTGTTTTTCCAACCAAATATGAGAAAAAGAGGCCTTAAGCTAAAGCAAAGGGCTAGAGAGGCAAAAAAAAAAAAAAGCACAATAGCGTGAAGTTAGTCTAGCACAACAGACACAAAGTTTGAGTTAGCCATAGCAATACCAAATGAGCGTCTCACCTTCTTTAGATAAGCAAAACTCGAATGGATAGAGCGAATGGTCCAACTACATAACTTTTTCTTTTTCATTATTTTCATGATCGTGTTCATGGTACGGCAGCACTCGTACTATTTCAATGATTTGTTAGTAGAGATGTTCCCATATGTGCATCTTCTTCTAATGGTATTATAATACCTATTCCTATCTCTTCATACCCTTTTTTGGTTTATCTACATTCCAAGAAATTCATACGCTCTATAGACGGAGGAAAAAGTGGAGTCTTTGTCAAAGTAAGATGCCCTATTCGATTACCAGGCATAATTAGGAGATGCTTACCAGAAACTAGAGCAAGAAACTCCTTCTTTTTGCATGGTGATCTTGAAGAGGTCTATATGACACCATCCCCTGGTTACTTACCACCTAATAATCGACAGGCATATCATCTTGGCAAATCTCTTTATAGTTTAAAACAGGCATCCAAACATTGGTATGCAAAATTTTGTCACTATTCTTTGTTTTGGCTTTCCTCAATCTAAATTGAACTCCTGCCTCTTCCTCTACAATAAGATTTCTACATTTACAACACTAATTGTCTATATAGATGATGTTATTATAGCCAATAATAATGCTAACCATATTATTGTTCTCAAAGGCTACTTGGATACTTGATTCCATATTAAAGATCTTAGTACTCTTAAGTACTTCCTTGGTTTAGAAGTGGCTCACTCTCCTAATGGCATTTTTCTCTCTCAACGCATGTATACTTTAGATATCTTACAAGAATCTAGTATGATTGGTGCTAAACTTATGTCCTTTCCTATAGAATAAAATCATAAATTAGTTTTAGATGAGAGGGCCCCTCTAGTTAATCCAAGAACCTATCGTTGTCTTGTTGAGAGATTCATTTATTTAACCATTACCATACTCGAACTATGTTACTCATTTCATGAATTGTCCCAATTTATGAGTCAACCACATCATTGGCATTGGCTTCCGACTCTTCATATTTTACAATATCTTAAGTCTACTCTTGTTTAGGTATATTCTTATCTTCAAAGAGTTATCTTTCTCTTTATGCATATTGTAATTCAAATTGAACCAGTTGTCCTCTTACCCGTCACTTTATTACTAGGTATTTTATTCTTCTTGGATGTTCTTCTATTTCTTGGAAAACTAAGAAATAAGCTACAATGTATTACTCTTATACTGAAGTTGAATATCGCTCTATGGCGACTACAGCTTACGAGATCATTTGGCTTTACACCTTACTTAAAGATTTAACTGTTGACCACTCTTTTCTTGCACAACCTCTCTATGACAAATGTACTACACTAAAAATTGATGCCAACCATGTGCATCATAAGCGCACGAAACATATTGAAATTAATTGTCACTTCATTCGTGATTGTATTTAGTCTCGTTATATCGTGATATCCTATGTTTCTTCCACTCTTTAGATTGCTGACATATTTACCAAAGCTCTTGGTGCTCCTCAATTCCAATTCCTTGTTGGCAAGTTGGGCCTTCGTAACCTTAACACTCCAACTTGAGGGGGCGTATTAGAGTTTAATGATTTTCCTATATTGGAAATATTGAAGATTACCAATTTTCTTATATTGGAGATATTGGACTTTAATGATTTTTTATGGGAGATATTAGAGTTTATAGATTTTCTTGTATTGGAGGTTGCTTTTTTTCTCATAAACGTCAAGATTATACAATTGTCATATATCGTTATATTTTTTATTTAGGATAAATTAAAATTACCAATTTATAACTATTTATTATTTTCCTTCTCATTATCTTATAATTGTACTTTATATATTTGTGTTCTTTTTTTAAAGTTAATTAGAGTTTACGCAAATATTTTATCATCTCTCTCGCTCTTAAGCCTTTTAAAAATTTTTTGGTAGTATTTTTATTTCACAAGAAGGATACACAAAAGAAATATTGATAAAGTTCAAAATGTTTTATTGCAATCTAGTGAATAAACTCATGGAATGTAGAATTAAACTGACAAAGTTTAATGATATAGATAAGAAAGATTCTACTATATTCAAAAGCCTTGTTAGATGCTTGAGATGCTTGACATGTACGAGACTAGATATTCTATTTGCAGTTTGGTTAATTAGTCGTTTCATGGAAGTACCTACTTGTACTTATGTGAAAGCAGCTAAGAGGATTCTCTACTATATTAAAGGAACACTTAACTATAGATTGTTCTATACATCATTTGTTGATTTCAAGCTTATAGAGTTTTGTAATAGTAACTTTGTGAGAGATATTAATGATAAAAAAAATGCAACTAGTTTTGTGTTTTTTTATGAGTAATTGTGCTACTGCATAAAGTTTGAAAAAGCAACCTATTGTAACTTTGTCAAGTTGTGAATTTGAATATGTAACTGCAACTTTATGTCCTTGTCATGGTACGTAACTTAGAAGGCTATTGAATGAACTTCACTCGCTATTAAAGAAAGTTACTGATAATAAGCCTGCACAAGTATTGACTAAGAATCTAGTTTTTTATGATTGAAGCAAACACATAGTACGAGGTATCATTTTATTAGAGAATGTATTGTAAAGAATAAAGTGGAACTGAAGCATCACATGACCAAGTTGCAAATATTTTTATAAAATCACTTAAATTTGAAAATTTTCAACACTTGAGAACAAGATTTGAAGTATGGAAGAAAATTTCAAATTAAAAAGAAGTGATGGAGATTAATTTAAAATTATGTCAAAATTAAATTGTCAAAATCTAGATATATAAGTATTTAATTTCATTATTAAGAATTTAATTGTTTCATATATTGGTTATATAATTAAGTATAGTGTGTATATACTTTTGAGTTCATATAAAATTTATTTAATTTGAGTTTATTAATGAGTTTATGTACTTAAATTTTAAGAATCATCTTTTATATTTATAAATACTATTCTATATTTAAATTAAAATCATTTAACTGAAGTATAACTTTTTCTTGTAAAGAATTCTCCTCTCGCTAATCCTCCCAGCCTCTTAACATAAATAATATAATGCAACATGTCGTTTCTATTCATTTGGTAGAAATCTTGTCCATCCCATTTACGCAATTTAATTCCCTGTAGTGCTTAAGAGGGTATCTGATTTGACTGATTGAACGTCTAAATAATGAGAGCTGTTTTTACACTTGAGAGGGAATCTAATTTTACTGATTGGACCATCTAAACATTGAGAGTTGTTTTTACTTCATAAAAAAGTCACGATCATAGATCTGTATATAAATATGCAATCTATATATAAAGGCAATTGGGAGCCTAATTTAAAGCGCACCTAAACGTAAATAACTTTTATTTACTTACACTCGAAGTAGTTTAATAACAGTGCATGTCTTCAGCATCCACTTAGAATAAACGGTACATAAAGCTCGGTGATTCACCGCCATGGACTGGTCTATATCCTCAGAAGTTTTTTCGTCTTCAAGAGATATGGATAATTTTGTTGCAATCAAGCATTTTCCGCTTAGGAATTGTGAAAGTAAGCAATCCATCTTCCATACGAGCATTCAGGCTATCAGTAATGGCATTTGTAGGGAGTTTAAAATGCCGTGAGAACTTTGCCCTATGACGCTCTGTATGGTACCATCGATCGTCGTTTTCTTCTTTCTTCACCACCTTCTCACCACTTATGCATAGGACGTTACCTGCCTTGAGTGTCATCTTCACATCTTTCTTCTCAAACCCTGGAAGATAAGCTTTGATCACTAGTAACTCTGGAGTCTCCTTCCATTCAACGGAGTGATGTTCAGGTACACAGATGGTCCCTCCAAGATGGTGACAACGATCATGGCAGGTAGACTTCCAAAGATCACAACTTGGTGGAACGGGAGTGTCGTAAGCTTTCGTGGGGACGATGGACATCGTTGTCTGATAGGTATTTGGACACAGTTGTTGTGTATGGAAGGAGGAAACCTGGAAGCAGTATTTAAAGAGGATTTAACTTTAGCTTCTGGTAGAATTGATATATATTCTTCTGATTTTTTTTTGCCTGTACAAGGAATCCCATGCCAAAGAACTGACAGCTTGGCTTGACAATCTTTCCCATGAGTGGTGAACCTGAGAATGTGATACTCTCCAGTGGGAATAGAATAAATAATATGACCATCTTATAATGTCTCTATTCATTTGGTTAAATTTTGTCTATCTAATCTACGCAATTTAATTCCCTATAGTGCTTGAGGGAATTAATGTGACCATTTATAATGTTTCTATTCATTTGGTTTGATAGATAGCTTATGAGCAATACTAGGTAGGAAAGAAGTATTTTTATGGCTATCATGGAGGAAGTGGCTTGAGTGTTTTATAATGTACTTTCGGTAGTCATGGGATAAAAAAAAAAAAAGGGAAGCAGAGTTAATGGTTTTTAAGCCTTAAGAAGAGCATCTGCCTTAGCTCATGTTTCATGAAATCTTCAGTACCAACGAGAAAATCTAAGGCAAGTTTATGCTAATGGAGGAAGGTTCAAGTGCTTTGAAAGGAACTAAATACGTACGGATTTGATAGGATTTGGGTTGATTGATGTGGATTACACTTTGAAAGGCCTGAACATAATAGAACTTAGTTTGATAGAAAGGATAACGCTTTGAAAGTGACTTGTAATGACTCTGACACCATAATAAAATTTACATGTGAGAAAAGGTATTAACTCAACTCACTGTAACTTGCATTAACGTATAGTATATATAATACATGTAGAATAGGGGATAGGCATAAACTAATAGAATACAAGATAAACTAAAAGATAACAAAATACAGGATAGGTATAAACTAATAGATATGAATAATCCTAACTCCCATCTTCTATCTTCTGTCTAATCACATTTGATCATGTCAATTCGATAAACTTCATTAACATGTGATAAACTTATCATTGTCAGCTTATCCTTATCAGGAACAATGTAGATGTTTTTTTACGCTAAGTAGGCGCATATAGGCTTATTTGTGGAGCTAAGACTAATAATTCATTGTTGAAACTTGAAAATGGTAGTTGTATTTACAGTGCTTTTGCTGGTGTGGTGTGATTGATCACTTAGCTATAAAGGAATTCTCGGAAGAGGAATCTTCTTTATGGAAAGCTTGGAAGTAGTGACAGATAAAGAGCAGAACAGAATTGGAAAAGCATGATATATTCTGAAACACGAGAATCAAGAACATATCAACCTGTTTCTTTTGTTTCAACTTGTGGTCATTGGAGCCCTGTGTTTTTGTTCCTTGAATTGCCAGCCTCTCTCAGGGTATGACTCGCCATGATAGAATGGCCAGATATATAAACTAATATAAAGGATTTTATCTTTTAATTTACAAAGCACAGATTATACAGAGAGAGCAGACATGTTAAATTATAACTGGTTTAATTCCTCTTATTTTTGTAGAATTTTTTTTTTCTTAATTTGTGCAATGTAGCCTGTAAAGTCTTGTGTCTATTATAATATAAATGAAGTAAATTTTGAGAGAAAATAGGATAACTTAAGTAGATTTTTGGCTAGGTCTAGATTATTGTATAGTGCTTATATTAATTCATTTGTTTTGTTTTATGATATATATTTGAATTAGATAATAAAAAACTTTCTACCCATTACCTTGCAAACATATATTGATAAAATCCTTGGACATGTAATAATAATTTATCAATTAGGCATTTATAAATAAATTATTTAGTGGGTTATGTAAAATCAGAATATTTGAAATCTCCAAAACTAGAGAGTAAGCATTCCTAAATGCCATGACCCTTGATTTTATATGATTTATTATTATGTTTTTCAAGTTTTATTTAAACATTGAGAGTTGATTTTACTTCACAAAAAAATCATCCTAGATCCTATATCTATATATAAATATGCATTCCGTATATAAAGGCAATTGGGAGCCTAATTTAAACTGCACCTAAACGTAAATAACTTTTATTTACTTGCACTCGAAGTAGTTTAATAATAGTGCATTTCTTCTGCATCCACTTAGAATAAACGGTACGCAAAGCTTGATGATTCACCGCCATAATGGAAAGATGTTCGCCTATGATTAAGTTAGACATGAGTTATTATTTAACTTCATAATGTTGAATATAATGGATAATTTGTAATAATACATGAAGTAAGACAAGTGAAAAATATTATCATATTGGAGAAGATAATAAAAATATATATTATTAAAATAAATATATATGAGATAATGACAAGTTATTAAATCATTAATAATTAGAAATTAGTTTCTAATTGTATTAAAATTATAGATATATTTAATTATAATTTAAATTAGAAATAAGTTTCTAATTAACTTAAAATTATTCATGTATTTAATATGATTAGATTATAAATAAGTTTCTAATTGATTCGAAATTAATAATATAATTTGATTAGCTCAAATTAGAAATAGTTAAAAGAAAAAGTAACTTCATTTTATGAGCATGAATTCGTATTACATTAGACAAAATAATTTGTTTATTTTATGATTTCTAGCTTATGCATAAATTGAAGTAAAGTACATGACCTTTTTCTCGGCATAACCTCAACCTAAAGGCGAATTGTTAAGAATGCTTTGAAATAAGGAAACATTTAACATGAAGACTTATAGTTCATTAATAATGACATTTATAAAAGAGGTTCAATAAGAAATTTGTATCTTATAGGCCTCCAAATAGAAATAGTGGAAGTTATTTCATATCAAGCTTCACGAATTATCATATGAACTCGTTAACTCTTTCCCACATAAGATTTGTTACCTATAGGCATTTTGTAAGTTATAGTAAACTTTATCTAATATGTTACATTTGTTGTACATAAGAATTTGTCTAGTGTATGGTAATTAGGATTTTTATTGTTGTATGAATGATAATTAAATACATTAGTGGGATTTTAATTTTATAAGCAATTGTGATCCAATTATTTATTCTATGAATAATTTATATGATATTAACATGCACATGTTTCTTTCTTATTGTAGAAACTTAGGGGATGTTTGGTATAGTTTTTAAAATGGGTTTTGGTTTTTTGTTTTGTTAAACACAGAAATCGAAAAAGAC